>JADRCD010217444.1:1530-26392 GCA_019843815.1 Montemys delectorum
AGAAGGTATAGCTTAGAATAAGTGCTTAGCTTTCTGGAGGCTAAGGGTTCATCCAAACGCCACATTAATCAGAAGAAAACTTTCCAGGGAGGAAGGGGTGGCTGTGTACCTGCCCCGTCCCCCAGCTCTCTGTGGGAGTTTACCTCTTTCCCTGGAGAGAGGTCCCTCTTATTCTTGCTCCAGCCTTCACCACACCCCATCCCCAGGGCAATGCAGGCTGCTGTTCCTATCAGGCTCAGCCAGAAACAAAGGCAAAAGACTGAAGAGGAAACCCAGCAGTTACTCTCTCAGGGTCACCTCCACCAATCTGGCGTCTCTTCTTCCAGGTAGAGGAGGGACTTGCCTTCCAAGAAGGGAGCTGTAACACCACAGGGGCCAGTTCTTCCCCAAAGCAAATAAGGGGCTGGGGGAGCGGCTGTCCGCCCCCCTCCCCCCTCCCGTGACACTTACTAGTTTGGGAAACAGTACTTAGGAATCTGGTCTCCTGCAAAGCCAGCCTTGATCACCCCTGAACCCTGCAAAGAAAAGCAATGTTTAGCTCCTGCCAACGACTCCAGATGCAGTCGGTGTCCCTCCCAAGTGGGGCGAGCCGGCAGTTCTACCAAGGCCGGGCAGGGAGGAAGCCAGAGACCTGACCCTAGAGAAGGAGATCACTTGCAAGCACTAGCAGATCAAAACTAGGCGAGATGCTGCATTTCCTGTCCTAGGGATTTTTTATTTGGCAGGGAGTTGTGGGGACTCAAGGGGGAGATGAGAAGAGCTGTCAGGGGCATCTGGTGGGTGGAAGTTATCAGCAATGACTGGCCCCAGATGGGCATCAGTGAGGAGAAACCACCACCTCTGTGAATGCTACGGCTAGTACGTATATGGAGACGAATACAGCTACACTCTATTGATAGCTAGATGCTACACCTCAGCCTTACTCTATTCAAGAATCCTTGCCTTCACTGGCACACAGAGACCACATACTGGGTCCATGGAGGGGAACCACTCCAAGTACCTTTCTTGGATAGTAAGAGGACAGGCAGTCCCTGTCCCTGCTGGAAGCTGGACCTAAGTTTTCAACGTGAAGGTCACACACCTTCCATTCGGTAAACGAGTCACCTAAGCTTTGCCTACCAGTCTCTATCAGAGCCGATATAAACATGCCCAAGTTACAAGACGGGGGCTCCAAGCCCAAACGGGGCCAGGCAGGTGCCTCTGAGCTCATAAGCTTGTTGGTCACCACACAGGTAGGTAGCCTGCTGTGCACTGTAGCCTGCCCCAAGCACACCCCCCAAGTCCTGATAAACAAGTTATGATTTAAGGGAGCCCACATGGGTGCTCCAAAAAAAAAAAAAAAAAAAAAAAAAGGCAGCCACAAAGGGATTCCATCAGGGGCTCACGTGGGAAGGAGTCAGTTCCCAGAAAGAGAAGTGTGTCACCGTCAAAAGCTCCAAGGCCTACACACACCAGAGGTATCAGCTCTGGGCACAACCACAGAAAAACCCCGCCACGTCAAGGCCTCTGAGGTTCGACAGCTCCTAGGGCCGCGGAAGGCAAGCAGAGCCCAGGCTGGAAGACCAAGCCCCGGGAAGCAGGACCTCTCTTCTTTCAGGCTTGCAAACTACCACCCCAAACTGCTCCATCCCGGGGAAAGTGGCTCTGCACTCTCCGAAAGAATCATTTGGAATGAGGGGGGTTAAAGCGGCAAAGAGGCCGCCAGGTGGTGGCTGGTGGAAATTAACGTGCAGTGAGTGCTTGCTTCTGGGTGCAGCCCCTTGGGGAGTGTTGTAAAGATCCCCAGGCCCTCCAAGAGAGAAAGCCGGCAGGGTGTACGAGGGCAAACGTCAGCGATCAGAGCTGAGCACCAAGCAAACGGCCAGGAGTCTTAACTTGCCCAGTGCTTCCACCCCAGACAGACGCGTTCACCGGCCTAGAGTACCAAGGACCGCCTGGCTGTGTCCAACTGTCCTGCATATCCTGGGCTCCGAGGGAGGTGCTCCCGGGGCCCACCCCTGGCCCCACCGGCTTGGGCCACCGCACGCCGCCGCCTGGGAACCCGAGGCGGGTCACAGCCCTCCCCCCCTGCTGCCCGGCCTCACATTGTCGATGACCACGGGCTGGTTAGCGATGATGTCGTAGGACTCCATGGCCCGGCCGAGCCGGCCCTGCCCAGCAGGCGGGCTGCAGGAGGACCGGCGGGCTACAAGGCTCGCGGGGAGACCTGGACCGACCGGACTCCAGACACCGCGCCGCTCCCCTCCCCCAGTGCGCTGCCTACGCGACCGCTGCCCCGCGGCCAATCACAGGTGCCAGCTGACCTGATTGACGGCCGACGCCGGGGCGGGGTTGCTGGGGGAAGTGGGAGAAGCCTTTTGGAGCCGGCTAACCAATTGAAGCTTCCCGGAAGGACAGCCGGGCGTTGCCAAGGTAGGCTGCGCAGCGTCCGTAAGATGATGTCATGGCTGGGTTCTTAAAGGGGGCAGGAGTAAAAAGGAGGTGGTGGGTCTGTTCAAGTTAGGAAGTTTTTTGAGTTCACCTACTGGAAGGTCTTTCTTTTGATGCGACACCTGTGAGCACTCTTCTCCTTAGAAAGTCAGCTCTGATTATTTCAACGGGAGAGTCAGTTTAGTTAGATTTATTCATCTTTGTGGTTTTTAGAGGTGGGATCTCTGTGAAACCGAGGTTGGCCTTGAACTTGTGATCCTCCTGCCTCACAAATGCTGGAATTACAGGCATGTGCTTCCATACCACTCAACAGTTTTGGATTTAATAAAATTCAAACCTTAGGTGACTAATTTCTCTTGTATTTTATTTTAAAAGTATCAGAGATTTACATTTAGACCTTTGCTTTATTTGAGTTAGTTTTTATACATGTATCAAGTAAGCATTGGGGCATTTATCACTAAGGCTGCCTACCTGGGGTGTGATCCCAGAGACCCACATGGTAGAAGAGAACTGGCTTCCAAAAGTCTGAGTGCTACAAGTCCACCATGGAATGCGTATAACCACATACACATACTCGAAAACAAAATAAATAATGTAAAAAAAAGGGGGGGCAGGGAGAAACGCTGGCACATGTCTTTATTCCTAGTAATTGGGAGGCAGAGGCAGCCCAATTTCTGAGTTCCAGAGGTTGGCAGAGGCTGCATAGTGTGATCCTGCCTCAAAAAATTATATATATAATTTATATGTATGTGAGAGTGTATGTGAGAGTGTGTGTGTGTAATTTTCATCAAATTGCCCTGGTGTCTATGTCAATAGTTGATATTTTCCGTCTACCTTCTTTTCTGTTTCACTGGTCCATTAGCCAATACCACATAGACTTGTGTCAGTTTTATGTTATTGGACCCAACATCAGAGAAAATCATCTTGAGAGAGGTCATACCTCTTAACTGTTGAGAGAGTTCACTCATGAAGATACCTAGATCTTGAGTTTTCTTTGTGGGAAGATTATAATATACAAATTAAGTTTTTTTGTTTTTTTTTTTTTGTTTAAAGAGATGTAGACTGGTTCTGGTGATGGTGGCAGCTTCCCCTTCCCAGCCTCCTCTTCCACCTCCCTTGGGGTACTGAACATGGAACCTGCACCTAGACCAGTTCTCTACCAATGAACCACACTTGTGGTCTTGATATATCTTCTTGAGTTACATTGTCGTGTTTCTTTGTATCTGTCATGGAATTTGTATCAACTTTAGGTAAATTTAATGGGCAAAAAGTTGTCCATAATGTATCCAGCATGGAAAGAGAAATTTTAAAAGTAGTTTTCTTTTAAAATTTTAATTTTATTTTTTTGAGAATTTCATATGAGTATTGTGTTTATATCAACCCCCTCCCCTCTATTTCTTCAAACCCTGTCACTTCCTCCCACTCCTGAAGTTCATAGCCTATTATTATTTAACTATAATTGATGTATATGTGTTTAAGTACAGTTATTTGGTGAGATATCTAGGGTTGCTCATATGTATTTAGGACTGACCTCTTGGGACTGGATAGCCTATCAGGGCCTTGACCCAGAGAAGACTGAGTCTCTCTCCCAGTGACCATTAATTGCTTGTAGAGATGGTCTTGTTAAACACGAGTTTCTAATATAAACTCAAACTAGTATCCCATAATTATGCCTGACATAGGCCAAGATTACTATTATAAACATTGCTCTTATTAAAAATTCTTCTCAGTCAGGCAGTATTGGCGCACGCCTTTAGTTCCAGCACTAGGGAGGCAGAGGCAGGCAGGTCTACTTTGGTTTACTTTGACTCCTTGTTTCAATGGTTTCAGTACATGAATCCAGTGAGGCAAAGCATCATGGTGGAGTAGGGGTGCTTGGTAGAACAAGCTGCTCCCCTTATGATGGCCAAGAAGCAAGATGGGGCAGAGTCCTAGTATTCCCTTGTTTGGTTACTGTTCTATTGCTGTGAAGAGACACTGTGACCATGGCAACTCTTATTTTAAAAAGGCAGTTAATTGAGGCTTGCTTATAGTGTGAGAGGTTTAGTCCATTATCATGGTTGGAAGCAGGGCAGCACACAGGTAGACATGGTGCTGGAGAAGTAGCTGGGTGTTTATATGGATCTGTAGGCAGCAGGAAGAGCAGAGAGACACTGGGCCTGACTTGGGCTTTCGAAACTCAAAGCTACACCACCCAGTGACACACTTCCTCCAACAAGGCCACACCTCTTCAGTCCTTCTCAAGCAATGCCACTCCCTGATGACTAAGAATGGCCATGGAGGCCATTCTTATTCAGACCACCACATCCCTGAAACAGCCCATCTCTGGTAATCTTCCAGTTAAGTCTTGCCTCCTTAAAGGATCTATTGTCTTCACGGGCTAGTGACCAGATCTTTAATATCTGGCCCTTCCAGATCTAACCTATAGTGAGAACACTTTACTAATGTGATCCCTTTTTGTTTTCTTGGTGCTGAGACTCCACCTCAGGGTCTCATATGTGCCAAGCAAGTCCTTTACCACTGAGGTACAACCTCTCCTGTCCCTCCTGTTAATATGCTATGTTGACCAATACAGTATATCTGGTGGCTCTAGCTCCAGTTGGCTTCAGTGGCCACAGTTGAGTTTTGTTCCGTATATCCTAAGAGTCCTGTTGATATGTTCCCATCTTTAGGTTGCAGGGCATGCAGGATTGACCAGACCTCAGAGAGCTGAGACAGTGAACAGAGAGCCTAAGGGCCGCAAGTGTCCCTCTTGGTCCCTGACTACAGACTCGCTCCTTCCCAGTGTGACCTCACAGAACACTGGTTCCACAGCATCCTGGAACTCAGGGTTGTTGTATCTTCAAGCAATCCAGGAGAATGGCTCCTCCCTGATGGCATGCTGGTTGTGGCAAAAATGAGCGACACTGTGTTCTTCTCCTTTGTTGTCTTCCTGGGCAGCCATTGGGGTTGGATAGCGCTGTCTATCCCTGTGACTGAAGGTATTATCACAAGTATATTGTCATGGCAGCTGGAGGGATGGAAGACTCCCAGGGAGCTTCGGCCAGGCTGGCTGGTGGGCCCCTCCTGTTGAGGCTGGGACGGTGAGCCCTCCTCCTGTCTGTCCTATTTCCTTTACCTGAGCTTTACTTGCAACACTCCCTCAAATTCTAGAGCTTCATAAAACTATTCCATATTTAGAAGTGTCAATCTTTTATTAAAAAATATTTTCAAACATCTCACAAGTAGAACAGTTAATAGAAAGAACAGCTATCCACAAACTTCTCAATCTTATCCACGAATACATATTTTAAACTTAGTATATACTAAGCCAGGAGTTGGTGGCACATACCTTTGATCCCAGCCCTCAGGCAGGAGGCAGAGGCGGTCAGATCTCTGTGAGTTTGAGGCCAGCCTGGTTTACATAGTGAGCTTCAGGACAGCCAGGGCTACGTAGAGTATATACTGATGATACACAACAGGCTATGACATTTTTGTACTTGTGTGTAATATATTTATTTAAATTCACCTGTCACCTCTTATTCCTATCCCACTCTACCTGGTGGGGTAGGAGACAATAGCTGGGTAGCTGAGCAGTTCTTACATGCCAGGTTGGCTTGCAAGCCAACCTGGCGTGTGGAGATGCAAGCTGTTGCTGGGTAGCTGTTGGGCGGAGCCTAGAGGAATTGCCAACACCCACTTGGCCCATCTTTTAAGCCTGCTTGCTCTCTTAATAAAGGCCCAAAGCCAGGATAATGATGTAGTTCATTTAAACAGGCCAGAGAAAAGAAATGAATCACTTCTTTTAAGTGACAAGACAAATGTTCTTGACTCTAGGAAGAGAACTGAAGGTTGTGGTACATAAGATGTGCAGTTGGGACTGAATTCAGACGGTGAACACGGGCTTTACTAACTCTCGGTCTCAGCCCCAGAGTGAATTCCTATTCATACAACTGAAGAAGGCAAACTGTTGGAATGACCCACAAATGTTGTATTTACTGGCTATGAAAGAGTGTGTCCGGGATGGAGAGATTAGCTCAGCAGTTAAAAGCACTGACTGCTCTTCCAAAGATCCTGAGTTCAAATCCCAGCAACCACATGGTGGCTCACAATCATTCATAATGAGATCTATGAGATCTGACACCCTCTTTCGGTGTGTCTGAAGACAGCTACAGTGTACTTACATATAATAATAAATAAATCTTAAAAAAAAAAAAGAAAGAGTATGTCCATGTGTTCAAAGTTGTTCATGGCTGGGCGGTGTAAAACTAGCAGGATATGTAAATGTTAGCTCCCTCACCTGCCCAAAAAGAAAGGCAAGTAGCAATGGGAAAGTCAGGGTAGCCCCTAACGCCATCTGGATGACTAAGGAGTATGGCTTTTTGTATAATAAAAGCTGGTGGCTGGAACTGGGGCAGAAGGATGGACAGAATGACCAGGGGGAAACAGACACAGGAGGACAAGGGAGACTCGACCTGAGCACGGAGGAGAGCAGAGAGAGTCATGTGGAGACAGGCTACTTTGGAGAAATCAGTTCAAGTTAGATAGGCTAGGAGACTGCCCAGGCAAATAGGCCAACAACTTTATAGTAGACATCTCCATGTTTTTTATCATTAAACCACAATTGCGATCCTCAAAAGCCCCACAGTAGCAAATAAAATTAGTGCTTGTTTGGTATTCTACCATAGACAGCAAATGTTATGGTCACCAAGCATAAGTAACAGCTAAAATGGAAACGGTAGTACATGTACATATGAGAGAAAACATACATGGGCTTTAATACTGTGCATAGGCTCAGGTGTCCGCTGGGGTCTTAGAATGTCTCCTGCATGCAGAGGTGACACAGGCTTGTGGAGTCCAAGCTGGCCTCAAGCTCGCTCTATAGGCAAGGTTGGCCAAGAACTCCTGGCCTCCTTTCCTCCGAAAATACTAGGATCACAGGTGTGCACTGTCATGCTTGCCTGGCCAGTGAAAGACGTATAATCACAGAGAATCTTGTTTCTCCTACAGGTGTGGAGAACAATTTTTCCTCAGGTTCAAATCATCTCAAAGAAGATATGGATAGACTATTTGGTAAGTAGTCTCCTGTGGAGCCTGAGGCTGGATTTGAAGAGGTCACCTCTTCCTAGTGGTTTGGGTAGGAGGGAAGGAGAACATTCTACTTTGTGGCTAAGAAGGAGTTCCTCTAAGCGTCCAAGTACTCCAGAATTAAGCAAATGGGGCAATAAACCAAACCTTTGTAAGATTTCTTCTTCTCAAAATGGGGGCAGGTGGTGGGGTCAGTACCATCATCCAGAAGTTCACTGAAGCCATGAGTCACCTCAGCCCACCATATCACTCCTGCCTGGGTGATTTCAGCTTAGCAGACAGCATGAGGCCCCAGGCTGAGCTGGGATCCACCTGGGGGACATTAAAAGACACTTCTCCACATCCTCAGTATTAGATTCAGTAGAGGGCTATTTTTAATAGCGTTATGGGTCAAATCCAGAGCCTCATGCTTGCTACTGCTGAGCTGCAGCCCCAGTCCTGTAAGGTTTATGTGTTTGTTGTTTTTGTTTCCAGACAGGGTCTCACTGTGTAGCCTTGGTTGACCTCCCACTCAGAGACCCATCTGCCTCTGCCTCCCGGCTACTGGGATTAAAGATGTGCATCAGAGCCGGGGCAGTGGTGGCGCATGCCTTTAATCCCAGCACTTGGGAGGCAGAGGCAGGTGGATTTCTGAGTTCAAAGCCAGCCTGGTCTACAGAGTGAGTTCTAGGACAGCCAGGGCTACACAGAGAAACCCTATCTCAAAAGAAAAAAAAAAAAAAAAAAGATGTGCATCAAGGCTGGTGAGATGGCTCAGTGGGTAAGAGCACTGGCTGCTCTTCTGAAGGCCCTGAGTTCAAATTCGAGCAACCACATGGTGGCTCACAACCATTCGTAATGAGATCTGATGCCCTCTTCTGGTGTTTCAGTAGACAGCTTCAGTGTACTTATGTTTAATAATAAATAAGTCTCTAAAAAATTTTAAAAATACATAATTAAAAAAGAATAAAGATGTGCAGCATCAGACCCAGAAAGCTAATCTGGGTGACTCCAGGCTGAGAACTGCTGATCCTCTACAAGTCAGGGAAGCAGAGGCGGAGGGAACAGTTCTGACTCTCACAGTGGTCTGTAGAGGAAGCACTGGATGACAGAGACACACACCTTCTGCAGACCGGAGGCTCTTCATGCCCTTCTTGGCAGGATCTGCTTCTTCCTCCTGAGGTCTGCTGATCCTTGGGTTGGTGTCCTGCCTGCTTGGACACCAGATTTTTCCTTCTCTCTTTAACCCAACCCTGGCTTTACTGCTCTTTATGGACATGTTACCCACTGTTTGCTAATGTGATACAAAAAGCGTCTCGGGTGAAAGCCAGTTGCTTTGAGATCATCTAGTCCTTCTCTGATGTTTGTGTCTCTATGCAGAATGGATGCCGCAGCTCCAGGCCTTGCATCCAGACCTCCTGCTTTCCAGATAGGGGAGTGCAAGCTCAGCATTTGAAATTTTAAAATTTTAATTTTTTTTTTTTATCCAAGCTGAGCATGGTGGCACACATCTTTAAAACCAGTTCTTAGAAAGCTGATTGTGGGGGCTGGCGAGATGGCTCAGCGGTGAAGAGCACTGACTGCTCTTCCAAAGGTCCTGAGTTCAAATCCCAGCAACCACATGGTGACTCACAACCACCCATAATGAGATCGGACGCCCCCTTCTGGTGCGTCTGAAGACAGCTACAGTGAATTATGCCAGAGCGAGCAGGGCCAGAGCAAGCGGGGCTGAGTCCAATTCTCAGCAGCCACACACATGATGGCTCACAGCCATCTGTACAACTACAGTGTACACATACATATAAAATAAATAAAATAAATCTTTAAAAAATAAAAGAAAGCTGATTGTGTGTTCTGGGCCAGCCTGGTCTATAAAGACCAACTAATGGTATATAGTGAAGCCCTGTGTCAACTACCCTCCAAAATATATAAAATTAATAAAATTTTCTATCTAGAGAAGCAATATTCTTCCTGGGTCTCAGTTATCTTTTGAGGACCTCTGTGTGTTGTATGGCCTCAATTTATCTACCAGGGAGGGTGGGAAAGGAAGTCTCTCTGAGAGTGTATATGTTTGGACTCTTTGAGGCTTCAACCACAAGGTAGATGCAGAAGGAGGTGACAGCAGCTTGGGATGGAAAAACAGAGACTCTGTGGACAGAAAGCCTGTTTTTCTGTGAATGACACCTTTGCTTCTCGTGTGGTACGCTCCTTTTCCATCCTGACCCCTGTAGTCCACAGAGCAGAGCGCTGATGTGCTCCCCAGCCGCTCTGTGCTTGCTATTAAAAGCTTGGCAGTGAGGGGTTTAGCCCCGGGCACAGCGTTCATGCTCCTCCTATGCTCAGTGGCTTTAGGGGACACTGTTATACTCAGTTTTCACCAAAGTCCTGAGTTAAAAGCTTCCCCATCCCACTGGTGAGGGTACCAAAGATCCAAGAGGGAAAGCTCTTTGCCCAAGATCATGTCCTAGCTGGGATTTGGTTTTGTACCTATTAGCCCCCAAATCACAGTGCACTTCATAGTGTCAAATAAGGGAAAAGGATAACAGCATAGATTGTTGGTTCACGAACAGGGTTGGCATGTAATTGCCTTCAGGGGTGAGATTCATTAGGAGAAAGGGCTGCCAGACCACGACAGAGCCTGGATTCAGGAGAGTGTTAGAAAGGAATAGCACAGCACATTAAATCCAGCGCAACGGGGCCTTAGGAGTGGAGGTGTCACCATTAAAACCCCCAGGGTTCAGTCAGAATGTGTGTTAGTTCCTTTTTAATTGCTGTGATAAACACGGGTCCTACTTAGTGGGGGAAAGGGCTCATTTTGGCTATGGCTCCTGAGGGATAGATGAATAATGGCAGAGAGGGCATAGCATTAGGAATAGGAAGCTAGGAATAGGAAGCTGGCTGACCACATTTGTGTTCACAAACAGGAAGGAGGGACACACGCATGCACACACACACACACACACACACACACACACTGACGCATTCTTATGCACACACATTCACACAAGCACAACTTGTGCACACATGCACATGCAGAGAAGTACGCACATGTGCACACATACACATGCACACACATAAGGCACTCCCACATGCGCATGCGCACACACGCACACGCACATACAGGCATACACATTTGCACCCGATTGAACAGAAAGTGGGATGAGGTTTCAACTGATCAAAATCTGTTCCCAGCGATGTACTTCCTCTACTAAGGCTGTACCTCCTAATGGTTCTATAATCTCCCCCAAAGAGCACCACTAACTGAGGGCCAAATGTTGACACACACGTCCATGCTCACTTAAACCACCGCAGAAGGATAGCTTAAAATAAGAGAAAGATAGACATCACAACAGGGTCGGGGGAGGCCCAGAGGAGAGTCTTTGGAGAAATCTCTCCCCTAAAGAAATCGGCTTTTCACATGGGTGTGGTTATGAATGTGCACGCATGTGTATGTATGTGTATGTTCCTGTGCACAGTAGACATCCCACCAAAGTCATTTAGTCTGCTCTAGCCTATATCTCAGGAGTGTGGAAGAAGCAGGTATTGGGTGGGACCATTCATTAGGTGCTGTAAAAACCAGACACAGCATGTGACAGACAGCTTAACTCTTTGTCCCAGGGCAGAGCTGGGGAAGGGGGGGAGGGTTTGAGGGGATTGGCAAAGGTGTGACCTGTTTCTTCAGCCTGTGGGCTTTGGTCTCTTAGAGTAGCTAGCATCTTAAGGGAACAGGCCCTTGACCTAATACTGGGAGAGGCAAATGAAGAAAGGATGAGAGTCTTAGAGACATAAGAAAGATGTTTTGCTTGTATGTGGGACAGCTTGGGAACGAACTCAGAGGCAGGCCAGAATGACTCCAGGAACTAGACCAATAATTCTCAACCCTTCCTAATGACACTTTAATGTAGTTCCTCACATTGTGGTGACACCCCCCCCCCACCCCAACCATGAAATTACTCTCATTACTACTTCATAACTGTCTGAATCATAGTGCAGGGGCTAGAGAGATGACTCAACAGTTAAGAGCACTGGCTGTTCTTCCTGAGTTCAATTCCCAGCAACCACATGGTGGCTCACAACCATCTGTAATGGAATCCGATGCCCTCTTCTGGTGTGTCTGAAGACAGCTACAGTGTGCTTATACACATAAAATAAACAAATAAATCTTAAAAGAATGAGTCACCCTCCGGTTTCCCCTTTCCCATCGGATCTAGACACTGGTCTTGGTGGTCGTTGAGGAGGGAGAACACCTTGAGACTGGCTTCACAGTGATGCAGGCTGCAACAGAGCACCAGGCCAGGCTCAAACATGCTTGGACTGAAAAAAAAAAGAATGAATCATATTGCAACTATGTATTTTCTAATGGTTGTAGGTGACCCCTATGAAAAGGTCATTGGACCCTAGAGGGGTCGAGACCCACAGGTTGAGAAACTGAGATGTCAGAACTGTAGTATTGTCTGCCCAGGATATCTGATTCTGTAGTTACGATGGAATCTTGAAGCAGAGTATCTGCTGAGTTTAACTTCTCATTCATTCACGCATCTATGCACGTGCCAGGTAGGTACACGACAAGATAGACCACGCTTACATCCAGTGCTAACAATCTCGTGTGCTTTTCTTCAGATGAGATTGTGCTGCAGGTGTATCCCAGCAATCTAGATGGTGCACAAACAGCTGGCAGACTGATCACGGGGAGAGACATGAATGAAAGCAAGTATATGTCAATGGGTTCAACGTGCACGTGTGCTTACAGGCTGTGTGGTAGCAGGTGTGCTGTCCTGTGACTTGGGCAGCCTCGAAATCAGCTATCGGTGGGGCGCTGCCAAGCCGAGATGCAGAGAAAGAGGATGGGGGACCCTCATTGTAAATTTCATCATTTATGGAGCCTGTGATTAAAGTATGATTGTGCCTGTTTCATCTGGGGAGGTGAGGGGATCCCTGTTGTGCAGGGTCAGGCAGCTTCTGTCACTACAGATGTTGTCCAGAGGGTGGGATCGCTCTTCCTGGTAACAAGCGTGGCATAGGGTTAGAACCTTCTCACTCACCTTTTCTAGTCTATTGCCCAGGAGTTGCTAGTCTTGGGCTGCACAGTCTTCTCACCCCCTCCTGCCTCTTCCTTTGTAAACTATTTGCCCAGGGCCACACAGCTGATTTCTCCATTCACACCCATTCTCAAGTGCTTAGGCTAAGACCTCTGGCCGCTAGGCACAAACCAAAACAGCATAAGACACCCTAAATCATGCGAATAGCAGAGAAGGCAGTCTCCATTAAGAAATATTGAGAGCAGGTCATTACTTAGCAAAATAAAGTGAAAATACATGCTGTGCTAAAAAATTACATTGTAAGTAAAGCAGTTTTGTAACTAACGATCCTGCCAATGCATTTCATAGGCCACTCGATAAAGGCACGTGCGTGAACACTTTTGTTGCATAGTCTTTTTAGCTTGCTCTGTGGCAAGTTTTATTCTGTCCCCTTAGTTGATACAATAGGGCATGTTTTCAGCAAAGTGCTTAAGGATTAGATGTATTCTGTTCTAATGACTCCCTCACGTCTCATTAATAGAGAACTGTGCCTTTGTCATTTTGATTTTTATTGGCTCAAAGCAGCCCTGCTTGATGTCTTTTGGCACCCACCACCCAGGCCCTTCTACCAGTTTTATTCTTGAGTTAGAGCCCATGTGTGTGCACATACATCAGTCAGTGGCTTGTGCCTATTGTCTACAAAGAAAGAAACCGTGGGAAATGGCCTCTGCTAGGCCGGGTGCTGGAGCTTCAGGCTCTGTTTAAAATATTTCCACACACATTTGTTTGTTTTGTATGTAGCTCGTGCATTTGCTATGTTGTGCATACAGAAGTCTGGAGTTGATCCTTTCCTTCCACCATGTGGATCCCAGGGATTGAACTCATCAGGCTTGGCCAGAAGTGCCCTGACCTGCTGATCCACCTTGTTGGCCCAAACTTTAGGCACTTGCAGATACTTCATAGATGCCCTGTGCCACTCAGATGGAGAGAGCACGGGGTCACAATGATAGTTACTTTACCACTTTGCAGAATCAACTTTGCGTGGGCCTCTGGGCATGCCTTGTGGGATTATCTTGATTTCATCAATTGATGTGAGTGAGACCAGTTCCTGGGCTGTGGATGCTGGTCTGTATGAGGTGGAGAAACCGAGTGCCAGTATACAAAGCATGCATGCATCTCTTGTTGCTTGCTCAGCATGGATGTGACGGCACCAGCCAACATCCTGCTCCTGCCTCTGTGTCTTCTACATTGAAATAGATTATATCCTTTTGGAAGCACAAGCCAAGATAAATCTTTTCTCCTTAAAGCTGCTTTAAAAAAAAAAAGAGTAATTTTTTCACAGCAATGAGAGGGAGACTAAGACACCAGTTGTTCCTATGAAAGTACCTTGCAGAGGAGTGGGGCTTTAGAGAGATGAAGTGTAGATTTGAGGAAAGATTTAACCACAGCTTAAGTTTGTTTTCCCACAGCCTATCTCCACCATAATGGCGTCAGCGATTCTGAGTTTGTATCAAGTTCACATAAACAAGATGAATACTTGGCTAACATATTTGGTAAGTCATCTCCTTCTGTGAAAACTTTAGGTCATATTTGAAGAAGTCTCCTGCTTGTCCTTGTCTCTGAGATAACATTTTGGCTGTCTCTGAGGTAACTCCTTGGCTGTCTCTGAGGTAACTCCTTGGCTGTCTCTGAGATAACTCCTTGGCTGTCTTTGAGGTAACTCCTTGGCTGTCTCTGAGGTAACTCCTTGGCTGCCTCTGAGGTAACTTGTTCTGCTCCTTCAAAGGGAAGTTAAGCATGTTGCCTTGCGACTAGAATCTGTTCCTCTAAATATTAGAGTCCTGAGAAAATAAGCAGAAAATAGAATACAAGCACCAAGACAGGACTCTGCTTCTTCAAGCAGCTGAGAATAGCCTGGGTGACTGGAACAGGCCGACCTGCCTAAATGCTCACACCCTGGGGTGTGTGGGAAGACCTTTGCTTTAGGACTTCTGACAGCTCTCCAGAGCTGCCTCATCATTCTCTCTGAAACTCTTACTCAGTTTTTGAGGAAGGTAAAGATCCAGATGTAACTTGACAGGGTTGGAGAGCTCCAGGGATCTGTTCCTTTGCCAGAACATCAGCAGAGTTGGCAAGAACTCTCTTTTTCTTTTTCTTCTTTTTTAGATGCTATTTATTTATTTATTTATTTATTTATGTACTTACTTATTTACTTATTTTGTTTTTTCGAGACAGCCCTGGCTGTCCTGGAACTCACTCTGTAGACCAGGTTGGCCTCAAGCTCAGAAATCCTCCTATCTCTCTGCCTGCCGAGTGCTGGGATTAAAGGCGTGGGCCACCACTGCCCAACAATCTTTAACATTTATATAAACTAGATACACTAACAAAGTGTTATTATGTGGGTGTTATTTTTTTATTTTAAATTTCTTTTTCATACAATATATTTTAATAATATTCTTTCCCCTTTCCTAATATTCCTAGATCCCAACTCTCTACCCACCCAACTTAATGCTCTTATTCTCTCTTAAAAAAAAAAAAAAACAAAACCCAAACACACACACGCACGCACACGCACACACGCACACGCACACACGCACGCACACGCACACACGCACACGCACACACGCACGCACACACGCACACACACGCACACGCACACGCACACGCACACACGCATGCACACGCACACGCACGGTGCCCATTTCATTGGCCAACTGCTCTTGAGCCTGGGGCCTGCTCTGTAGTACGGTTGATATACTCAACCTCCTTCCATTGAAGATGGTTGATATACCTAACGTCATTCCGTCGAAGAGAACTGAGCCCTTCCTTTGAGCAGCATCAACTGCAGATACCTTCTTGGGTAGGGAGAGGACTTTGCGACACCTTCCATTTCTCTCTGTGCTGGGATTTTGTCTGGTTTGAACTTGAACATGTCTTGTGTGTGCATTCACAGGCTCTCTGAGTTCAGACATGCATCAGACCTGCTGTGTATGGAAAATAATGCTGTCTTGGAGTCTTCTATCCCACCCTAGCGCCCCCTCCTCCACTCTTATCATCTTTTCTTCTCCCCTTCTCCATAGCTCCTTGAGCCTTGGGGAGAGGGAGTTTGATAGAGATACCCCATTTAGAGCTGAGTGCTCCCAGGTCTCTCACGGTCTAGCTGTAGGTCGCTGTGGTAATTGCCATCTGTTGCAAGAACCTTACTGAGCTGAAGAGCTGGCTCAGCCGTTGAGAGGAGTCTATGCTCTTCCAGGGGGCCTGGGCTTGATTTCAGTACCACGCTGTGGCTCACAAACGTCTTTAACTCTAGTCCCAGAATATCCAACACCATTTTCTGGCCTCTGGGGATATCAGGACTGCACAAGGTACACAGACATTCAAATAGGCAAGACATTCATACACATAAATTAAAAATACAGAGATCTTTGAAAAATGAAAAGAGAAACTGCTTCTTTGGCAGGGGTGGAGTGATGCCCAGGTGTATGTGTGTAGCAATACGTTAGCAGGAGCCATTTCATTGCCGTGTTCATTTAGCAGAATACTAGTAGTAGCCTTCCTCTAGGGCTGTGGTTCTAAACCATCCCAGTTTTGTGACCTTTTAGTACAGTTCCTTATGTTGTGGTGACCCACCACCATAGAATTATTTTTGTTGCTACTTTGTAGCTGTAATTTTGCTACTGTTATGTATTGTAATGTAAATATCTGCTTTCTGATGTCTTGCATTATCCCAGTGAAAAGGCCATTCAACCTCCAAAGGGGTTCTCAACCCACAGGTTGAGAACCACTGCTCTAGAGCTGTGCGCTATCTAATCTCAGGCTCTTGGCCTCAGTAGTAGCAGTGTCAATTATGAGCTCCATTTTATGGACTGGGCCTTAAACCTAGTTTTTAAAAAGTAGTTGGTTACCTCTATAATATTTGTACCAATATTGCATCAGGGGTATGTCTTGCGCACAGGTTCACAGATGGGCAAGACTGATGATGACTTTTCTGCTTTGGTAGGGTGTAGAGCATCTTCCAACTTCCCGAATGCCAGCCAGTATGGGTGAAGTTTCTGGTTGAGCAATAGCTCAATTTTGGGGGGTTAATGATGGAAGTATGTGGTGTCTTTGGCAATAGGGTCTCACCAACAGGTCAAGGGTACCCAACAGCCATTGTTAATAGCTTTGTGGGGCTGGAGAGATGACTCATTGGGTAAGAGCACTGACTGCTCTTCCAAAGGTTCCTGAGTTCAAATCCCAGCAACCACATGGTGGCTCACAACTACCCATAATGAGATCTGATGCCCTCTTCCATCATGGCTGAAGACAGCTACAGTGTACAATAATAATATACAGTGTATAATAATAAATAAATCTTAAAAAATAGCTTTGTGATGTTTTGGAGGCAGTCTTTGGGCCAATAACTCAAAAAGATTCCTATACTGGGGTTTACCTGGTAGCATATTATGTGTAGTTGGAACACTGTACTTTCACTATATGGTGTGGATTTATCATAAAATGGGGAGAATTGTCTTAAGAATTGTTGAGAAGAGGCTTGTCAAATTCCTACAATGCTTGAAGAAGAGGCTGCCAGGATTTGGGGTTCTGCTCTGGTCCGGTATTGCTTAGATCAGTGAAAGGCTAAGACAGCACAACTGTACTGTACTATAAAGTTCTCCAGGATTCCAGACTACTCTAGGGAGGAACTTATAGAGGCGGGGCTGGAGAGATGGATGGTTCAGCAATTAACAGTATGTACTGCTCTTTTTGAGGACCTGAGTTTGATTTCTAGTATCCATATCAGGTAGCTCATGACCATCTGTAAGTCTAGCTCCATGAGGATCCAAGTCTTCTGGCTTCTGTGGGCATGTGCACTCATATGCAACACATGCATTTGTGCGCGCGCGCACAAACACACACACACACACACACATACACACACACACACACACACACACACACACCCCTCTACTTTAAAGAAGAGAAAGACACTGTGTAGGGTGAGCAGTTAAAAGTGCATGCAACACAAGTGTAATGATCTGTGTTCAGTCCCAGAACCACATAACATAAGAGAGAATGGGCTGCAGGGTTATCTTCTGATCTCCACACCTATCCCCTCAACAGATGTGCCTGTGCTCACATACATAATATATAAAGAATAAGCCTTTTTTTTTTTCTTTCGGAAAATAGAAACTTGAGGACATCTTGGTCAGGCTACCAGCTGACCTCAGAGATTTTAAAACAGGCAAGACCCACACTTACTAAGGAATACACATCGTACAATAGTTTGACAAAATTGTAAATGTATAGTCCTAGCCCTTAACTTGCAAGCAAGGACCAGCAGTCTCTGAGAAGTGGAAGGATAATATTTCAAGAATTAGCAAAACACAACTTCTCAAATGCTCACCTTAAAAACCAAATTACAAAGCATACAGAGAAACAGGTGTGTAAGGTTCACCCATAGGAAAAGGGAATTTGACAGATCCCCTCCCTGAGGAGGTCTACCCACTGAGAGCATCAGAGCTGTCAAC
The DNA here is from genome assembly GCA_019843815.1 of Montemys delectorum. Taxonomy (NCBI): domain Eukaryota; kingdom Metazoa; phylum Chordata; class Mammalia; order Rodentia; family Muridae; genus Montemys; species Montemys delectorum. The sequence continues at coordinate 19,535 of JADRCD010217444.1, forward strand.
TTAGAGGTGGCTTTGATTGGGCTGAATAAATAAAGACGACCATCCAGAAAGAAGAAAACTAGAAAAGCAATATATGAACAGAGTGAGAATATTGATAAAGAGAAAATGAAAATCATTACTCTATGCCTGTAACCCCATCTTGGGAGGCTTAGACAGGGCTTGAGGGATGGATAGAGGGGAACGCAGTAAGCTGGGCACAGGATTGTGTGTGTGTGTGTGTGTGTGAGAGAGAGAGAGAGAGAGAGAGAGAGAGAGAGAGAGAGAGAGAGAGAGAGAGAGAAAGTTCCAGCCTTAGGTCATAAAATAAGACCTTGCCTCAAAACCCAGAGGTGGGAGGGAGGGAGAAAAGGAGGGAAAAAGAAAGAGAAAGGAGCCTAGGAAAGTTGTAAAGTTAAAAAACAAAGCAATAGCTGGGCAGTGCTGCGGCACACCTTTAATCCCAGCACTTAGGAGGCTGAGGCAGGGGGATCTCTAAGAGTTCCAGGCCAGCCTAGTATACAGAGTGAGTTCTAGGACAGCCAGATTTACACAGAGGAACCCTGTCTCAAAGAACAAACAAACAAAACAATAGAAATGAGAACACTCTAGAAGAGTTCAGCAGCAGTTCTGAATAGATAGGAACTGGGCCAACAGTCTTGGAGATAAGACTAAATTATCCACTCTGAAGAGCAGAAAGACAGACAACGATAAGGAAATGCAGCATAAGGACCTGACAGGCACCATCAACCATACTAGGATGCAAAGCAAGAGATTTCAGAGAGACAGAGGCCAGCTGGGTGAGGTGGTACGTGTCTCCAATCCTAGTACTCAGAAAGCAGAGACCAGTGGATCTGTCTGAAATGCCCAAACCTTGAGAAAGACCTGAAGAATTGCATGTAAGCAGCTGAGCAGCAGCCAAGCAGGCTCCCTGATAGTTGGTTCAGTCTTCCCGACCCACTATGAGCTTAGTTGAGTCTGTGGGCTTTCTTGTGGTGTCTTCGAGCAGTATTTTTAAGAGACTTACAGGACAGGGGATGCTTCTGAGAGGGTAGAGCGAGGACTTGCTGATTTCATGGTGAATCTGAGGGCTCATTTCTGGCATTCGTCGTGAGCTCCTGTTCCATCAAGAGATTATACCAAAATAAATAATGCATGTTTTCTCTTATATGGGAGTGTTGGCTCTTAAGCTTTAGATATGTGTGTTTCAGTTCAAATAACCACAGAGGTTATGTACCTAGTAAGGGGTCAGTAGGGAGGTGGGAGGTTCTCCAAGGAAGGGAAATACAGCATTATAGAGATAACTAGAAGGGTTGAATGGGTGGGGGATGGGAGGACAGGGAAAGGAGGAGACATGAGGGAGAATGGCTAACTCTAAAAGGCAAAGCCATATGGAAACCTACTACTGTAGAAGCGTTTTTAAAAAATATAAATATACGAAAGGAGTTTATACGGCATTGCTATAGGATGAGGGAGCTAATGCCTCAACTAGATAACAATGCTGTCAAGTAAAACCTTCAATGTCAGGAGTGGGTTGCATCTATTTGAGCTGTTGGCCAAAAGGCTCTCAGAGATGCTCCCAACCCCCTGAACATTGCGGGTTATTTCCAAGGCTGTTAGTTACTCTCCATAGCCGGATGGTTAGGCCTCTTGGTGAAGATACAGCTTACAAACACGGCAAACTTGACCACCTAGAAGCTTCACCCCCTCTAGGTAATGTCCGTGGTGAAAGGTACCTCTCATGCTACCAGAAGGGAAAGAGATCATCAATTTCATCAAGATAGGAACTCTGTAGCCTATGACAGAGACTCGCCTGTAGGCTAGAGTGGTATAATCATGCCCCAGATGTCATGGGAGTGACCAACCACCTTTTGGCTGTATTTACGGCTCACTCCATGAGATGGGACCCATACCTGACAGTGCTAAAGTGGCCTAGAATCTGGGACTAGACAGGTCATAGGCTTAGGGGAAAGCCTAATACTAAAAGAGCATTAAAATAAAATGATTCTTGGTGACATGTGGCCGTACCCATCGAGCAGAGCAGAGCATCTCTTAAGCCTCATCAGAGTAGCTTCTCCTTGTGGTAGATGGTCACTGACAGAGACTCACAACTGGACCACGCACAGAGGGTGAGAGACATTGGAGTGGTCAGCCCTAAAATGGGACATCTTTATCAAACCCATCTTCCCCAGACTAAGGGATCTCTGGGAAAGAGACAGAAAGACTGTAAGGGCCAGAGACGGTAGGTAAGTCTGAGGAGGCAGCATTTTCCAGACATAGCAGATCTGGTGCACATATGAACTCATAGAGACTGACAGCGCAAGACCTGCACAAGTTCAAACCAGACCAAACCCCAGCACAGAGGAGTGGGAGAGGCCACAGAGCCCGCCCCAAACCAAGGAGCTATTTGCATCTGATTCCTGCTCAGAGAAGGAAAACCAGCTTTCTGATAGAGTGTCACTGAGTACATCAGCCATACTTCAGGGCAGGAGCTATTGGCCAATACAAAATAGACCTCATTGTGTGTGTGTGTGTGTGTGTGTGTGTGTGTGTGCGCGCGCGCGCGTGCGCGCGCGCGCTCACATGTCCTCTCTTCCTTTTTTACTAATTCTTAAAGATTTTTCAAAGTTTGGATTTTAAAATTTTTATTTAAATTTTTTTCATCCTATGTATTTTGACCATACCTTTTTGCCTCCAATATTCCCCAGATTCTCCCCACCTCCTTACCCATTAAACTTCATGTTCTCTTCCAAAACAAAAACAAAAACAAAAATAAAAACAGAATAAACAATCCAGAAAATGAAAATCAAAACAAATTTAAAGAAGAACCAAGACAAAAACTACCAGAACAAAACAAAGAGCGCACACACACACACACACACACACACACACCACACATACACACACACCACACACACACACACCACACACACACACACACACACTACACATACACACACACACACACACACACACACACACTACACATACACACACACACACACACACACACACACACCACACACACACACCACACATACATGCATACCCCAACACCCATACCACACCCACATACACCCTTGGGAATGGTCTCAGAGTCTGTGGGGAGTGAATGGTATTTTTTTTTGTTAGTGTTGTTGTTTTTCAAGACAGGGTTACTCTGTGTAGCCCTGGCTGTCCTGGAACTCACTTTGTAGACCAGGCTGGCCTCGAACTCAGAAATCCACCTCCCTCTGCCTCCCAAGTATTGGGATTAAAGGTGTGTGCCACCATTGCCTGGCTTGTGAATGGGATTTTTCATGATTGTTTTCTATGGCTTAGCAAAGAAAGCCTAGGGAAGGGGTAAAATGCTCACATTCCAGGGAAAAACAGATGCTTTCGAGTGTTAAAAGGGAGGGAGATACTAAAACATTAAAATTTTTTTTAGCTAATCCCAAAATGTTAGTAACAGATTTTAAAAAGATTTATTTTTATTTCATGTGTATGAGTGTTTGCTCGCATGTATGTCTGTGTATGTGTATGCAGTGCCCAAGGAGTCCAGAAGAAGGCATCATGTCTTTTGGAACTGGAGTTACAACAGGTTATGATTCACCTTGTGGGTGCTGGGAATCTAACCTAGGTCCTCTGGAAGAGCGGCCACACACCTTTAATCCCAGCACTTAGGAGGCAGAGGCAGGGGGATCTCTGCGTGTTCCAGGCCAGCCTGGTCTACAGAGTTCTAGGACAGCCAGGTTCACACAGAGAAACCCAGTCTCAAAAAACAAACAAACAAACAAACAAACAAACAAAACAATAGAAATGAGAACTGAGCCATCTCTCCAGTCCTACTAGTAAGAGTTTTATAAGTAAAACTCCTAACGACCGTTTAACATGTTTTGTCTCATTTCTGACTCCTAGCCTCAGCTTGTCTTTATGTGTCAATCCTGAGTGTTATGGGGTGTAGGGTGTTCCAGGGACAGGAACAAGAAGGAGTCTTGATATATCTCCACATATCCGGCAGGGGACAGAGCTTCTAGTGATCTGTGCTTGGTGGGTGGTACTCTCTGCCCAGGATATCCGGTGCAATCATGACTCTGTAGTTACAATGGGATCTTAGAGCAGAGCATCCTGCATCTGCTGAGTTCAGGTCATTCTTTCATGCATCCATGGATGTGCTGAATATGTGCAGTGCAAAATATGCCCACATACGTTGCTGTATGTTAACGTGCTTTTGCTTGTTTCTCTTCAGATGAGATTCTGTGGCAAGTGCTTTCTAACAATTCAAAATACTTATCAAAAGAAGATGCAAGAACAACTGCTGAGCCACTCACATGGGAAGACTTGAATGAAAGCAAGTATTTTGCCACTGAATTCGATGTTCGTGTGTTCTTATAGGCTGTGTTGTATTGGGTGTTCTATGCTGTGATCTGAATGTTCTGGAAAAACAGCTACTGATGGGTTAGTGCCAAAGTGAAAACTGAAAGTGTCTAAATCCCTTGCCGTAATTTCTATCAACTATGGAGCCTGTGGTTTGCAGGGTCAGGCGTGTGCTGCCATTTTGGATGCTGTTCAGTGGAAAGTAATACATTTGTGAGTAGAGTTTGGGTTCCTGGTGGGCCAAACCCTGAGTAACATTAATAACATCTACTAAACACACTTTATAATTTCATGTACCTGAATAATTTGAGAGAGAAAATATGGTATTGCATCCTTCCTTGCCTACATGGTGAATTTGAGACCAGGCTAGGCTGCATGAGATCTTGTCTCAAAAAACAAGAAAAAGGACTGGAGAGATGGTCTGTGGGTAAGCTCACTGGCTACCCTCCAGAAGTCCTGAGTTCAGTTCCCAGATCCCACACCAGGCAGCTCACAACCACAATTGTAACTTTAGTTCCTGGGGATCTGATACCCTCTTCTGGCCTTCACTGGCACCACATAAATGGCATAACTTACATACACAAACACATACCCCCCCCACACAAATTAACTATTAAAAATTCCCAAACGAACCAACAGTAATAAGCAAAAAAATCCTGCCTTAGTGTTCTATTGCTGTGAGGAGGCACCACAACCATGGCAACTCTTTTTTTTTTTTTTTAAATAGTGTGCCTTTTTTGTTGTTGTTGTTTAAAATTTATTTATTATGTGTTAGTACACTGTAGCTGTCTTCAGACACACCAGAAGAGGGCGTCAGATCTCATTACGGATGGTTGTGAGCCACCATGTGGTTGCTGGGATTTGAACTCAGGACCTTCGGAAGAGCAATCAGTGCTCTTAACCACTGAGCCATCTATCCAACCCCCATGGCAACTCTTATAAAAGGAAACATTTAATTGTGCCTGGCTTATACTTCAGAGGTTTAGTCCATCATCATCATGGCAGGAGCATGGAGGCACACACAGGCAGACACAGTGCTGGAGAAGTAGCTGACAATTCTACATCTGGATCTGCAGACAGCAGGAACAGCAGAGAGACAGTGGGCCTGGTTTAGGCTTTTGAAACCCCTAATCCCACCCCTTGTGACACACTTCCTCCAACAAGGCCATGCCTCTAATCTTTCGCAAATAGTACTACTCCCTGATGACCAAGCATTCAAATATGTGAGTCTATGGGGATCTTCCCTCCTCCCCCTCCATCCCAACAAATATCCTTTAAAATCTTTCTCTTCTCTTCCGTTTCTTGCCCTGGCTGTCCTGGAATTCACTCTGGCTGTCCTCAAAGTCAGAGATTCCCATTTCTGTCTCCTGAGTACTGGGATAAAAGGTGTGCACCACTGCTGCCCAGCTAAAATGAGTATTTCTTTTTTTGGTTTTTCGAGACAGGGTTTCTCTGAATAGCCCTGGCTGTCCTGCAACTCACTCTGTAGATCAGGCTGGCCTTGAACTTAGAAATCTGCCTGCCTCTGCCTCCCAAGTGCTGGGATTAAAAGCTTGCGCCACCACTGCCCGGCTAAAATGAGTATTTCTAATATCCTTGATTTTGTTTCCTATAAATATCATGTCAATGATACATTACATATAATTGGACATCTCTTCGATCAATAACTAGACATACCTTCAGCAAGGCCTGGAGACAATGGCCTACTAAGGAGTGGGTGAGGGCCAGAATGTCTACTTTTCCCTGGTTGCCTGTGTTTGTGATGCCACATCCAAGAAAAGATGACCAAATCTGACACATAGCTTTTCACTAGACAGTTTTAGATACAATCAGCTCATTTTTCTATGACATGGCTACCAGTTGTCCCAGTGCCATTTATTAGAAAGTCTGTCTTAACAACAGTGGTCTGAGATGCCTCCTTTACCATGGAGCAATGCCCCACCACCAGTCTGGGGCTCTGTCTGAGCTTCCTATTCATCTCCTTGTGCAACACCAGCACATAATTTTAATGAGAGGCTGAAATAGTTCACTTGAACTTCTTGTAGGATCATCTCCCCTCTAGTTTTTGAACGTCCACCCCCAGTGGTAGGCAGCATGTCTTTGTGGTCTCTGCCTCAGTTCCTGCCTTGGCTTCCTGTGATGATGAACTGTGAGCTGTGAGCCACATGAACCCTTTTGTTCTCCAAGTTGCTCTCAACCGTGATGTTTATCAGCATCAGAGAAGCAATTAAGACCAGACCTTACTTAGTTCTTGTATATTAATATGAATATATGTGTGTATATGATATGGCATCTGCAGATATAATTTTACTTTACAAATTACTAAGACTCTCACCCACACTAGTTAATTACATTATTACTATCTCCAAGACAATCTTTATGGCAGTTATGCTCTGTCTAGTACCTCTTTCAGAAGGAAATGCTTGTAATGTTTCCTGAGTAAGATAGAAGTTATGGGACTAATATAAGAAAGGTTATCTCTATCTATCTATCTATCTATCTATCTATCTATCTATCTATCTATCT
>JADRCD010217444.1:26402-54150 GCA_019843815.1 Montemys delectorum
TCTATCTATCTATCTATCTATCTATCTATCTATCTATCTATCTATCTATCTATCTATCTCCCTCTCTAGCTAAACACATACAGACCCATACACATATATCTATGTATTGAGAATGAATTCTTCAATTTCTATTTGCTATGGTAGGTTTGTTTTTTTGAGATTTACGTGTTTTTATGGGTATGTTGAGTATCTGCATGTGTGTCATCTCGATGGTCTGATAGTTGCCATTCATGTAGTCCAGGCTTCGAAATGACAGTAAGGCAGATCATAGCACTATTTGGTACAGGCTAGACTCTGCCCCATGGAAGCATTAGAGCATATGAAGTGCTGATCTGAATGTTATTTAATAAATGAATATCTGGGGGGTGACTGGCACAATAATAATCCCTGCCATGCCAACAGAGTGAGCACTCACTGGCTGTCAGCTGTTGGAGTTTTCTTCTGTACTTACTCATTTTATAGCCACAGAAGTCTAGGGTGCCAACCGTTGTATCTGGTGTGGTAACATTGTTACTGTGTGTGGTCACATTGTTACTCAGTGTGAATTTTCTATCTAGGGGATGGTTAAATAACCTGGTACAAGTTTAGCGTCCAGCAGAGGGCAGTGCTGGTCCATAAACTGAGAATGCCAGGGCTGCCAGTTCTGTCTAGTTTGTGTTTTGTTTTGCAGACGTCAGCCACAGCAACATTCTCCAGGTGTTATCTTTAGACACTTACCCCAGTGTCCCTGGGGTGGGGAGCTCTGTCTCCAGTCATCCTGCCTTTGACTGAATGGGCTGATGATGTACACAAAATATTTATCATTAAACAGCAACAAAGCCAGTGTTTCCTCTTCTAAAGCATTCAGAGTATGAGATAGTTTTAAAATATGGGCGCTTGTTTCTTGCCCCCTATTGTTACACTAGCAGGGGATGGGGGGCAGGTGCCCTGTTGGGCTCAGCTCCCCTGGTACAAACCTGATATCTCACCTCAAACCTTAAGGAAGTTCCTAACCTGCCTTCTTGATAAGTTTTTCTAGAATATTTGCCCAGTAGCAAAGAACATCTTACTTTAGTGTCACTTTTTTTAAAAAAAGATTTATTTATTATTATAAATGAGTACACTGTAGCTGTCTTCGAATGCACCAGAAGAGGGCATCAGATTTCATTATGGGTGATTGTGAGCCACCATGTGGTTGCTGGGATTTGAACTCACAACCTTCTGAAGGGCAGACAGTGCTCCTACCCACTGTGTCATCTCACCAGCCCTAGTGTCACTTTAATAAGCATGTTGATATTTTTCTCCCTTATAGAGCCTTGACTCAGCACATGACCACAATCTTAAGTACACACTGGCCTTTTTTTCTCCCTCTTTCTTCCCTGAACTCAAGGTATGTGGTGGGCTACCTACACTAGGTTTGAAGCCAATTCCATGTTATTCATTTTTGTAAGGAAGGAATTGCACTATAAGCTGATTAACACCAAACTGGTTTTCAAATTATAAACTGAATTATTTGCGCTGGTGAGATAGCAGTGCTGGTGAAAATGCTTGCTACACAATAGAAGGATCTGAGTTCGGATCTCCAGTACCCATGTAAGAAGCTGGATACTGTGGCACACACCTCCAATCCAGTGCTACGGAGGCAGAGATGAGGATCCTTGGAGTCTGTTGGCCAGTAATAGTAATAGTAGTAGCCAATTTATGAGTTCCGGTGAGAAACCCTGTTTCAAAAAATAATGTGGAGATCTGGAGAGATGGTGTAGCAATTAAAAGTGCTTACCGCTCTTGCAGAGATCCTGAGTTTGATTCTAAGCACATACAGCAGAAATATTTTTATGTTGTGAGTATGGCTGTTTTGTCTGTGTATCTCTGTGCACTGTGGGAGTGCCTGGGGCCTGAGGAGGCCAGAAAAGGGTATTGGATTTCTCCTGGGGCTGGAGTTACAGATGGCTGTTGGCTGCCATGTGGGTGCTAGGAATTGAACCTGGCTCCTCTGGAAGAGTAGCCAGTGCTTTTACTAACTGAGCCATCTTTCCAGCCCCACACCTTTAAAGATTGTTTTAATTTTCAATTAACTTATATTTTATGTACATGGGTGTTTTGCCTGCATGCAAGCCTGTGCATCACATGCATGTCTGGTGCCCAAGGAAGCCAGAAGAGGGTGCCATATCCCCTGGAACAGGAGTTACAAATGGTTGTGAGCTGCCACGTAGGTCCTGGGAACCAAACTCAGGTCCTTGGCAGAATATCAAGTACTCTTAACTGTTGAACCATCTTTCTGGCATTCACTTTGAAAAAAAATAAATTATGTCATTTATTTATTTAATTATGTATGTATGTATTTATTTATTTACTTGTGTGTATGTGTGTGTGTGTATGTGTGTGTGTGTGTGTGTGAGAGAGAGAGAGAGAGAGAGAGAGAGAGAGAGAGAGAGAGAGAGAGAGAGAGAGAGCCCAGCATACATGCAGAAGTCTCAGGAGTCTGTTCTTTCTTTGTATTATGAGTTATGAGATGGGTCTTTTGATAGCCTGGAACTCAGCAAGTAGGCTAGGATGATTAGCTGGCAAGCCCCAGGGATCCCCCTGTCTCTGTCTCCCCAGAACTCCAGGCTTACAAATATTCACCACCATTCCCGACCTTTCTTTCATGAGTCCTGAGGGGCAAGCTCAGATCCTCACGCTTCTGTGCCAAGCAAATTCCCTGGCTTTAATTTATCTCCCCATGCAGAAGTACACTCTTTATACAGGCCTCTGAAAGACTAGGCAATGCAGCTCTCAGGACTGATGGTGATGTTAGGTACACTCGGTCTCTGGTTGCTGATCCCTTTAATGAGTTGCCATGTTCAAAGTCAACTGATTGCCAGGCATATTAAGTTGAATGTTGCTAAGCCAACTTAGAAAATGAATGAATCCCTTTCTTTGCTGAGAATGACAAGAACATCAGGGGTCTCTTACCACACACTTAATACCCTTTATTCCATGACAACGAGTCTTGTTTCCTTTGTGAACTTGCCCAAAGATTCAGGAAGGTCACCCCTCATTTCCTCCGGAGGCCTGAGGTGTCTCCCATCTGGAGCGGGAGTTGCAGCTTGGCTTGAGATTGTCTGGGGTGTGGAAGTCACTTTCTCACTCTGCCCATTTGCTTTGCGTTAGTTTTTCTTTACAACTCACATAATCCACGCAGATCTCTTCAGGGTTCCTGGCCATGGGTTCCAGATTGTTCCATGGAATAGCTCAAATCACACATAACACTGTCTCTGGGGTTTTCCCACGCATGCCAAAGACAGCTCTTGGGCTCCCATTTCCTTGGACCAAACGCCCCCAGGTATTTTGCCAGCCCTCTTATTCATATGGGTCATGGATAGCCAGTGACAGAGCTGGAATACAAGTATTTCTCATTTCCAAACCTGTCTTCTTTCTCTTAAGGGCATTATGCAGTTTGGAGATGTCAATAGATATCTTGGTGTGGTTCATTTTCCCATTTTGTTTAGGTCTTTGTGGATTGCACACATATTCTGCAACCTGTAGGGCAAGTCATATCATCTATATTTTATACAAATGGAGACAGAAACAAACCAGAGCTCAGAGAGGCTCAAGCCCAGGCTAGATGCCTTGTGTCCCCACAGGCAGCATCACTGTCTGTAAGCCATGCACACTCTCAAGTGTACTTCGACCTACAGAATCAGAGACTCTCAAGCGGGGCCCAGCAATGGTGGTTAACAAGCCTTCCTCATGAGAATCATTGTCTCAGCCATGAGTGAGTGAATGTGCTGGCTTATAAATAAAACCAAAATACTGATGTACTTTAGAACACCTAGACTCTCCTCCCAAACCCCCCTTTCCTCTTTACCTGGACTCTGGAAGAAGCTGCTTAAGGGATAGGGCAAAAGCGCTTGCCATACAATATAAGGACCCAGGGTAGAATCTGGGACTCAAGTAAAGCTGTGTGCATGTGTAAGCCAGTGATGCAGGGGTGAGATGGGAGGTGAGAGCAGGAGAATCCCTGGAAGCTTCGGGGCCACTTCACCTGGTACACATAGTGGCTCTCAAGAGAGAGACCCCATCTCAAACCATGTGAAAGGTGAAGACTGTCCTCTGGCTTCCACACATGTGCTCTGACATACACACACCCAAGTCGGCACATGCCACACACAAACACACACACACACACGGCACACATGCACATACACACTTGCATGCATGCACGCATGCACGCTCCTGCGTGCACACACACATACAACACACAAGCTTCTTTATTATAAAAGCAGAACTGGCCAATGAGCAAAGGCAAAACTGTTAATGTTAGCTTTCCATCCATATAATAAAATACCTGGCATGATCAACTTAGAGGATGCTGATTGATACCTTTAGAAAGTCTAACCTAGGGTTGCCCAGGTTTCCAGGTTTGGGGCTTTGGGGAGGTAGAGCAGTAAGGTAGGCGTGTGTGAGAGCTCAAATCTGCCTACTCCATGTCCAAGGAGAGAGAGGAGAGAGAGAGGGGGAGGAAGGGGAGAGAGGGAGAGGAAGGAGAGAGAGGGAGAGGGAGAAAAGGGAGAGAGAGAGAGAGAGAGAGAGAGAGAGAGAGAGAGAGAGAGAGAGAGAGAGAGAGAGAGAGAGAGAGAAGGAGGAGGAGGAGGAGGAGGAGGAGGAGGAGGAGGAGGAGGAGGTAGGATTCCAGAATCTTCTAGGGCATATCCCCAGTGAGCTAAAAATCTATTATAGGCCCCATCCCCTAAAAGTTCTGGTACTTTCTATGAGCGCCTCCTGACTGAGTCTTTAGTACTTGGACCTTTGGGCAGCATTCAATCTAGACTTCTCTTTTGTCTTTTGTAGCTTATATTGCTGAGAATAAAGAACCATCTCTATTCAACAGGGATGTGTACCATCAGTTGACTGTTGGAGATGACAGAACACTCCAGGAAAACACTCGAGGTACCATCCTTAAAATATGATCTAAGTAAGAGTCTCGAATATGGAAAGTTCCAGAATATGTCTTTTTTTTTTTTTATTTCAAGGTATTTTAGCTGAATAGAGTCCATGTACCTTTAGTTTACCTGCAGAAATGTGTAGTCAGCTAGTGTTGGTCACATACCTGTAGGCAGAGGCAGGAGGACCATGAGTTTGAGGCCAGCCTGGGCTACATAGTGAGACTATCTAAAAAGCAAAACAGAAAACAAACAAGTCATAGGGTCTACACATTATGAATTAGATAATTTTTAAAAAGTTGACCATCTTTTCGAAAGGATTTTCACGTTTTTTGTTTTTTTTTTCCTAGATAGCCAGGGTCATTTAGAATGTGAGATGGTTTTCTGAGCCTCTGCCCCTGCTGGGTCCTGAGGTGGTCCTAGGCTAACCTAGTCTCCTGTGGGTCTGGCTTCTTCCTTCTTGTTGGGTTGACTGAGCTCACACTTGTTGATAGTAGGGAGAGGCTGAGCCCATGCTGGTACCACGCCCACTACACCCCTCCATGCAGCTGTACCTTCTGCCCTGTTGTTCCTTCCTCACACTCAGGAATTAAACACCAAGCCTGACAACTGGAGTTCAATCCTCCAGACCCTGGTGGTAGAGAAAAAGAACGGATGCCCACAAATTGGCTACATGCATGCGTGGCGAGTGTAGGCACGCTTACATACACACGTAAACACACAAAATAAAATGTAATTTTAAACTTGCTAGTGCTGAGTTACAGCAGCCTAGTCCTCAGAGATGCTCCTAGGAGGCCTGGGAGGAAAGTTTGGGCTCTGGTTTTTCCCCCAACCCAAGAAAGGCCTTGGGCAGTACTCTCTGCCTGTTGCCCAATCTCGTTCAGAATTTCTTACACAAACGCTCATTCCTCTCAATGTATCTTTCCCCCCAGCCCTCACACCCTCTTCTTCCACTGACTATAAATGGAATCAGAGATGCCCTCCAAGTCCACAAATGTCAGCTGGCATTTCAAAGCCAGCCTTGTGATTCTCAGAGTCCCCAGAGGGTTGTCAGAAGTCAGGGCCATCTCTGGCACTGTCTACACGGGATGACAGAAATCTGTCAAACCACAATCTTGGTCAGTTTTTCATCACTACGGCAAATACCTGAGAGGAACAAACTCAAGGGTTTATCTTGGCTCCAGATTTCAGAGTTGCCAGTCTAGGGTCTGCCGTCCCCCTTGTTTTGAGGCTCTGATGAGGCAGAAAAGCACAGTGGAGAACAGCCACTGACTACGTGCCGGCCAGGAAGCGGAGGAAAATGCCTCCTCTCATTGACTGGCTCCCTCCTTTCCTATTTATATCCTGTGTGGGCCCTTAGCCTTTTGGATGGTGCCACCCAAATTCAAGACGGATCTCTGCCTTCTGTCACTGTCTCAGCCATGGGAACACACACACACACACACACACTCACACACACTCATTCTAATCTCCTGTGTGTGTCTCCATTGAATCAAGATCACAGTCAAGATGTCCAATCATGCTCACACATACAAGGCAGACTGAATCTGCAGTAGAATTTCTAAAAGCTGCTGGGGCAGGAAGGAGGGGGCAGTAAAGAGAAGTTTTGGCCACTGCCAGGTGAGTAGCTGTAACTCAAACACTTGACCCTTTGCTGTCCAGTTTCCAGTGCCAGAGATCTAATCTGGCACCTCCTGCATGTTAAACAGTGGGTCACCATTGAACTACACTGCAGGCCCCACGTCCTCGATTCTCAAAGCCTTTGAAGTCGGATGTTCCTGCCTCCTCTGGACCCCTCCATGCTCTGCCTCCCCACGGACCTCACCCCCTGTCTTTTTGCTTCTTGCTTCCTGCACACTATGGTTTCCTCATCCTTCTTCATGTTGTCGCTTGTCGGCCCATACCCTCTGAGTCTCAGCTTGTCCCTGGTGACAAGGCCTGTCCCTTCCCCAGCTGGACTTCTGAAGCCAGCAGCTGACATGCTAGTAGGTATACTTCTGCTCTGAGCGAGGCCACCCACCAGGTTGTCTTGGTTGCGAGTCACCTGCCCGGAGTGGGTTCAGGCCTCCTCTAGCTTCTGCTCTTGTGTCTTCCTATTGAGGTGCCTCCGGGGAGAATCTACCGTGCAGACAGCTGCTGAGCTTCCTGCAGAAGAACATCATCTCCGCTACTGCGGCCATGGCGGCAATCCTCCTGGTGACGGTGCTGCTGGTGTTCACGCTGGTCACCTGTAAAAGGTGGAGACAGCCAAAGTGAGTGGCTCTTGCTATCTGTCTGCTAAGAATTCAAAAAGTTGGGTGGTGGAGAGATGGCCTAGGTTTTACTCTGCACAAGTAGGTGGATCATAACCACTTTCAGCTCCAGTTCAAGGGGATTCAGTGCCCTCTTCTGGCCTCCCAGGGCACTGCATGCATTCGGTACATGGGAGCAAAACACCCATACATGCAAGTTAAAATAAGTGGGTTTTTGTTGTTGTTGTTGTTGCTGCTGTTGTTTTTAACCAAACAAATGACTCAGGGAGTTTGAAGCACAGTTGATTCTTACAGATCCCAGATGTTAGGAAGGCAAGAATGTCTTCCCCGTTATGTCTTGGCATCTCCTAGCACACTCAATAAAAGTTCCCAGGCAATGGCTTTCAGGCACTGTCTTAGTCAGAGTTTCTATTCCTGCACAAACATCATGACCAAGAAGCAAGTTGGGGAGGAAAGGGTTTATTTGGCTTACTTCCACATTGCTGTTTATCATAAAGGAAGTCAGGACTGGAACTCAAGCAGGTCAGGAAGCAGGAGCTGATGCAGAGGCCATGGAGGGATGTCTCTTACTGGCTTGCTTCCCCTGGCTTGCTCAGCCTGCTTTCTTATAGAACCCAAGACTTCCAGCCCAGGGATGGCACCACCCACAAGGGGCCCTACCCCCTTGATCACTAATTGAGAAAATGCCCCACAGCTGGATCTCATGGAGGCACTTCCCCAACTGAAGCTCCCTTCTCTGTGATAACTCCTGCCTATGTCAAGTTGACACACAAAACCAGCCAGTACAGGCACTATCTGGCAATTCTGAGGTGCTTTGAGGCTCTGGAGTCCCTGACTTGCGGTACGCTTACTTCTCAAGGCCACACAGATTAGCCAGGTTTCCCCATACCGAGAGGAAACTGGAGGGGAGATGGCAGAGCCTCTGGTTAGAAGACTGGAAATAGGAATCTATTCCCATCCCCTGCCCCCTGAAACAGAGTTTCTCTGTATAGCTCTGCCCTGCCCCCTGAAACAGAGTTTCTCTGTATAGCTCTGGCTGTCCTGGAACTTACTTTGTAGACCAGGCTGACCTTGAACTCAGAGATCTACCTGCTTCTGCCTCTGGAATGCTGGGACTAACAGTGTGCGCCATCACACCTGGCTATAGATTCTAGATGCAGAAAAGCCAAAGCCTGGCTATGAGAAGACACAGAGGGGGGAGACTTGATGAGGAGGAGAGCGAGGCTGAATTCAGTCAGTGTACACTGGTTCGCCATGTGCTGAAGAGACTATGTCATCAGGAGCTGCCAGACAGCCACTCTTCTAGACTCTCTCATGATCCTGTAAGCAATGGGTCAATGCCTGGCAGCAGGAGCCTCAAGAGGCAAAGACAGGAACCTTAGGCAGACACCAGAAGCAAATAACTTGAAAGAATAGCATATGCACCATCACTTTCAAAATTATGAGCACTCCTCTGCACCCTCTGAGACACACATTCCTGATGGCTGAGAGAAAGCTGTCAACTATAGGCCACCTCCTGTGGTGACACTCATCTTGCCCCTTTATTTTGGGTCTGAGGCTATGGTAGTTAAATTTCTCCTCAAGAGCTTATCATTACTACCTTCTCTAAGTGCCACGGCCTCTGGATGCAAAGCCCAAGCCGACTAGCTAACAGCTACCTCACGTCCAGTTTATTCTTCTGAGACGGGCATGGGGCTCCTGAAGCAAAAGAGGAGCCTGGATTTAAGGGCTTCTGAAATTAAGCTTGGCTTACGTCACAACCCTGACCAAGGCCCATCCTTGGACCGGCTATTTTCTCTCGAAAAGAACTGGTTAGGACGAGCCAGGCATGTGGGAGAAAAGCATGCAACGGAGGAGTTTCCTAGAGGCACCCTGTGACCCTGGGTCAGAGGGCATGCCATTCGGGACAGACCTTCACTGAGGTAATAGAATTCAGATCCATCAGAAACCGCAGACCCCGTCCCCAACCAACAGGCAGACAGTGGCCTTCCTGTGTGTTTAGTGAGCGGTGTGGTTTGTGTTCTTCGTTTTAGGTTTCCTCCAGCGACCATGACGTACAATATTTTTATAATGAATGGGAAGTCGTTGTGGCAAAATTCCCAAGATAAGTACCTCAAAAAATTTATGGGAAAGCAGAAGCACCTGAAGAACAATTCCTTCGTCTAAGCCGGTGGAAGGGCAGCAAACTGCCACCCAGCCACTGCCGGAGGGTTCTTTTGTGCTACCTGGACAGAAGTCAAGGGTAGGCAAGAAGCTCTTCTAAAAGCTGTTCTCTAGAAATACGGGCTTTTTACTTCAGTGCGGGTGGGTGGAAGGGGCAACAGGTGGCGCCCCCTAGTGGTAAGCCTCATGCACGCCTCTCATGTGGGCACCCCTGTGGTCTGAGACCCCCGAACCCTAAAGACTTGACAGTGTCATCCCTCCTTCCACTTCGCTTCTTCTTTCTGCTCCCCCCCCCCCCCCGGGGAACTCTTCAGCCGTCCGTTAGGTTGCCAATCCTACCTATCACCAAGATACTTGCCTCCGTTGGGGCAGCATTTGGGAGGTGGGGCTGCAGTTTCTGAATGGATTCTGGGAGCGGCTGGGGTCATTAAGGCACGGGTGTCCTTTCTCACTAGAAGCAGAATCCTAGTGGGTGGCTGGTGGGATTCCCAGCCTGGATCCTGGATAGTAGCGCAATGCTTGCAGAGCTAGGTTGGCTCAGGCCTGTGGGTGCTGATGGAGAATGGACCAGGAGGTCTAGGTGGGCAGCTACTTTATCTGTTGAATGGCACACCAAAGCCTCCACTATGTCACTTCTTCCGTGGACCAGTGGTGGGCCCAGCACCAGCCACTGGGACTGCTTGGAGAATGCTTGGGCCTCTTCAACTGGTGACCAGTTGTTATAGGAATTTGAGTTGGGGCCCTCATCTCAGGAATGCAGACTTCTCACATTGGACAGTTTGAAAACCCAGTGTTGGCAATATTGGGTTTGAGAACAACACTGGGCTAGGCTCTGTTTGGGTAGCACCTGTTGGTGACCCTGAGTGGTGTTGAGTTCACCTACTTGCCAGGATAATTTTTGATCAAGCCTTGGCCTCAGGCATTTACTCTCTCAGCTGTCACACACAGACTGTCTTCTGCTACATAACTTCATTTTAGCTCAGACCACACAACTGAAAGTTAGCAAAGCAAGACCATGGGGAAGACCTTATTGGATCTGACACTGAAACAGTAGGAATCCTATCTAGTAAAGGAGACTGCCCCACAGCTAGCTCTGAGGGAGCATAATCCTGAAGGGCTGTTTGGAACCAATCACAGCAATTTGTTTGGGTCAATCCTTGTTCCCCCCAGGCTTATGTTTTGGATCAATCGCAGGCTTGCCCCGGGGCCATGATAGTCACTCCCTAGTTAGCTAAAGTGAAACTAATTCACTATGTGACTGTAGAAAGTTTGGCACACACTGTTCCAAACAAACCTGCCTAGGGCTGGGGCCTCAGCAAGCCTAGGCAATCCGATCCGCTCTGATCTGCACAGTTGTCTCAAGGCATCAGCGGGCTATTTAAGATGGCGGATGCTGGCATCCACGAAGCTGTTAAGATCCACGGTCCTTTTGCTCACAAGCAGCTTGGATGACAAGAGATGGTGCCAACGATGCTAATTAGGGGGTCAAGTTGTGCCATCCTAGCGTCTGCTCCTTTACAGGAAATGAACATCAGAAGTAGTGCTTGCTATAGAAACGTGTAGAACTCAGCGTTAACAGTGACGATGACCACGACTTTAGCAGACTTGAACTGTGCCTCCCACCTGCCCTGTGCGCAGGGAGGGGTGCGCTCCTCTTCTCTGTCTCAACCAGGACTTGGAATCAACACGCAAGGAAAGCCTTTTCATGGAGAGGCATTTAGAGGTAGAGCTGTAAGGTGTATTCTACAAAAAAACCCACTTCTCTTTGCCCACCTATCTTGACTGGACCACTGGATGCTTGTGCTGATGGGGTATGAAGGACCAGGGCATTGTGTTTGCGCACACTTGGCACGTGTTTGTGCACACTTCCCTGTGGACAAGGCTGTTTTAGAAGACTGTAGCACCTTTAAAGGGTCACGCCATAGAGGAGGGTGAGGATCGCTGCAGGCAAGCTGTGAGGTTTTCTTTATGTATTTCTTTTTAAAGATGTATCTTGTGATCTTATATGTGTGGAGGGGTATGCACATGTGAGTTTGGTGTCCTGTGAGAGTAGAGGCAATGGAGCTGGGGTTTTAGGAAGCTGCCAGCTAGCTGGCATGGGCTCTGGGAGACCAAACTTGGAGCCTCTCTGCAAGAGGCAGGAAGCCCTCGCAAGCAGAGTCTGCTTTCTCTTCTTGTGTCACTCACTGTGACCAGTAATAACCCAGGAGAACAACTTGAGGGGAGAAATCTTACTTTACTCATAGAGTTAGTCACTGGTGGGTTGGCCCTGTGTGCCTGAGCAGAATATGGTCAGTCGGGGAGGAGAGCTGCTCACATCCTGGCTGGCATGGAAGCAAAGGGGGTGCAGAGCCTCAGCCGGCGGTCTCTCTCCTTCCATTTGTATTCTCCTCAGCCCCCTGCCCACTGGAGGGCATCACCTGCTCTGAGGGTGTCTTTCCTCAATTAATTTTCTCTGGAAACACCCTTCCAGACACGTTCGAAAGTGTACTTCAGCAGTCTCGTAGGGCAGTTCTAAATCCAGTCAAGGCGGTGGTTCTCAACCTTTCTAATGCTGCAACCCTTGAATAAAGTTCCTCATGTTGTGGTGACCCTCAAGCATAAAATTATTTTGTTGTCACTTCATAACTGTAACTTGTTCCAGGGAGCGGAGAGTTTCAGAGGGCAAAAGTTTGTCATGGAGGAGAAGTATAGCAGCAGGAACAGAAAACTCAGAGCTTGCATCTGGAAGCATAGAGGAGACAGAATAACCTAGAAATGGCGCGAGTCTTTAGACCCTCGAAGCCCAGCTCCAGTGACATGTTCCTCTAATACAGCCATAGCTCCTGAACCTCCGCAGACAGCGCCACCCTGGGGGACCAAATGTTCAGGAACATGAGCCTGTGAAGGACATTTTTATTTCAACCCACACTGACAATGAAGACTAACCATCATACTGGCCATAAATCTTGTTAATAACCATATTCTCCTGTCCTCTGTCCCTTGTCTGCTTGGTAGCTCAAAGGCTACTGTCCATAAAGTAACGTGGAGTGGGGCTTCTCGATCTGGGGCAATGGGCAATTTCTGGAAATATTTCTGGCTGTGTGTGTATATACATGTAGGTATGTGTGTGTATGTATATGAGTTTGTATGTGTGTATGTGTGTTTATATGTAAATGCATGTGTATGTTGTGTGTATGTGCATATATGTATGTATGTGTATATATGTATGCGTATGTATGTGTTTATATATGCATGTGTATATGTGTGTGCATGTATATGTGTGTATGTGTATGCATGTGTATGTGTATATGTGTATATGTTATGTATATGTATGCATGTGTATATGTATGCATGTGTATGTGTATGCATGTGTATGTGTTATGTATGTGTGTATATGTGTGTATATGTATGTATATATGTGTATGTATGGGTATGCATGTGTATGTATGTGTGTATATGTATGTATGTGTATGTATATGTATATGTGTATATATGTGAATGTATGTATATGTATATATGGGTATGCATGTGTATGTGTGTGTATGTATGTGTATGTATGTATGTATGTGTGTATGTGTGTATGTATGTATGTATGCATGCATGCATGTGTGTGTCTGTGTGTTCTGTCATCTGGTGGGTAGAGGTTAAAGATGCTGTTAGGCATCTTACAATGCACAGGAGCGCCCAGCCACCCACTTAGGAATTATTCAGCTCAAAGTCTCAGTAGTCCAGAGGCTGAGACTCTGGCATAGGTCTGTACCTAGACAACCTCACCAAGATGTCTGCTTCTTCATGGTCACTCAAGATTTCCTGAGTAGCCAATGATGTAACTGCTGCTTGCATGTGGGTGGGGCCTGAACATCTGTAGACTCTTTGTAACCATGACCACTTGCTTCCCCACTAGCTGACAAGAGGCCATGGAGGCCAGTGCAGTAGAAACATTAGGAACACACACTGGGGGGAGTCTGAACTACCTGCTTGCCCTGGATAGCTTGGCCCTTGGGGTCTACCTGCCTGTTCATAAACCTGTTCATACATGTGAATGCGTACATGTATCACTCACTGATGAGAAAACAGTCTGAGAAACATGTTAGGTAACACCACCAGTGCTTGACTACCATAGAGTGCACTTACCCACACTAAGTTGGATCTGACTTTTCTAGGTGGGAAAACATATGTTTTATGTGGTGCTGGAGATTGAACTCGGGGACTTATGTGTGCTAGGCAAGTGATTTAGAATACGCACATATACATACCCACATACACACACATACACCACATATATGTGTGTGTGTATATATATATATATACACACACATGTATATACACACATGTTTACACACATGCACATACCACTGGGTTATACTCCCATATATATACACGCACACATGCACACACACACACACACACACACACACACACATACATAACACACCACTGAGTTATACTTCCAGCCTCTAAATGATACAACCTCATGGACTGCTGTCATATACAACAATCTGTTATTGACTGAGATGCCATAAACAATTTTCATGGACTCTGCTGTGATAGACCATGACCAAAAGCAAGCAGGGGAGGAAAGGGTTATTTCACTCATAGTTCTATGTATTAGCTTGTCATCAAAAGCAGTTAGAACAGGAACCCATGCAGGGCAGGAACCTGGAGGCAGGAGCTGATGCAGGCAATGGAAGAGTGCTGCTTACTGGCTTGCTCCCCCTGGCTTGCTCAGCCTGCTCTCTTATAGAACCCAGAGCCACCAGCCCAGGGATGGCACCACCCACAATGGGCTGGGCCCTCCCCCAGTAATCACTAATAAAGAAAATGCCCTACAGCTGGATCTTATGGAGGCATTTTCTCAATTCAGGTTCCCTCCTTTCAGCTAACTGTAGCTTATGTCAAGTTGACATAAAACCAACCAGTGCAGGCTCCCGTATAACTTATTGGAGTGGATGTTAACATTTTGAGTACCTTCTAGTCTGACTTAATGTCTCTACTAAGACCCACTCACAAGCCCAGAACTGCTATCCGATGAAGAAGTATCAATAGAAGAGGGCGGCCGGCCTCCCTCACCTCCAGGATCCATGCTGCAGCTATTTCACTGGAGGGTCCCTGTGCTTTCTCTCTTCCATTAATCCTTCCAGGATGCTCAGATCTGGTGGCTGAGATGGCCCAAGGGGCAGCAGCCTGCATCCCAGCCTGCATCTGCTACAGAGGCTCTCTCCTGCATCTCAGCCTGCATCTGCTTCAGAGGCTCTCTCCTGCATCCCAGCCTGCATCTGCTGCAGAAGCTCTCTCCTGCATCCCAGTCTGGTTGGTAGCCAGGCAAGAAGATTGGAGAACCTAACCAGCCTTCTGAGTGAGATGCCCACTGAGCACTGGACCCACTTGACAGGCAGCTAAATGTGCTGCAGAACACTTAGCCATCCCATCAATGTGGCAAGTCCCAGACTTCCTTTGTCTTCTGTTCTCTGGGAGACTCTTGGCCTCCTACGGATCCCAGATCCCGTAGTAGAACTTGCTAGTTCCTGCATTTTAGCTGGCTGGCTGCGGTGACCCAGCCTGGTGGTTCTGTAAAATAGCAAGTGCTCAGCTCTCTCTGCCCAGTAAAGGGCTCCTAGCACTTGGAGACTCATCTGTTCCCAGCTAGGATTGGGTGAGGTCCTGCTGGGTTGTACCTGTCCATCTCTCTGCAAGCTTCTATTTCCTGTTCGGTTCTGCATAGCACTGCAGGGCTGCCTTAATTGGTGTTCATTGCTGTGAAGGGACACCATGCTCACAGCAAGTCTTATACAAAGAAGGTGTTGAATTGGGAGCCGGCTTACAGTTTAGTCTGTCATCAGCATGGTGGCATGGCAGGAAGCGTGGTGGCACACAAGCAGACAAGATACAGGAGCTTGAGAGTTCTACATCTGGATCAGCAGGCAATAGGAAGAGACTCTGGGCTTGGAATGGGATTTTTGAAACCTCAAAGCTTACCCCCAGGGACACACTGCTTCCAATAACACACTGCTTCCAATAAGGATTCTTCCTAATCCTTTCAAATAGCACCACTCCCTTGTGGCCACTATTCAAATCTGTGAGCCTCTAGGGGGCCATTCTCATTTAAACTTCCACCAGATCCCTGACTCCTGTTCTCAGACTCCCTTGCTACCTGGCTTCTGCTTATTTCTGCCAACAGGAAGCGCTGGCTGAGACTGGGAGGTCAGAAGAGGGAAAAGCAGCTTCCTTTCTTGGGTCAACTTAGTGGGAGCTCTCCAGAAACAGAGGGGAGCATCGACCTGCAGAGGGAGCGGGGCAACCAGTTCTAGGTAGTTCCCGGTAACAGTTGTCCAACTGTATACGGCTGCAGTTTCTCCCGAAGTCTACAGCTCAAGGCTGAATCCATGTCTCACCTCAGCAAGAAGGGGATGGACCAGTGGGAAAATGGATGTACTCGGGGCAATGGAATAAGTCTCCATGCTGGGACTTCATGCTTGGCACCCCAGTTCTAAGGATGCCAAGGGAAGGTTGAGAACAGGGATGAGATGTGAGTCAGAGGAATCAGATGGTATCCACTGATGGGATACAGCCAGAGTACAAGGTCACAGTCAAGGTGGGTTCAGCCCCTATTTAAGATCTATGGGAGAGGGGCTGGAGAGAGGGCTCTGTGGTTAAGAGCACTGGCTGCTCTTCCAGAGGTCCTGAGTTCAATTACCAGCGACCACATGGTAGGTAGCTTACAAACATCTGTAATGGGATCCGATGCCCTCTTCTGGTGTGTGTGAAGACAGTTACAGTGTACTCATTTACATAAAATAAACAATAATAATATCTATGGGAGAGGCATCACCTGAGGCTCCAAGCCCAGTGACATGGCTAGAAGCTGCTCTGGAGCAGAATGGGTTAGCAAGGCAGGGAAGTGGATCTTGTGTCTTTAAGGAAGCCAGGACACACTGGGGTTCTTAATGGACAGACAGTGTGACTATGGGAAAACCTGCATGCATACCCAGATGAATGTGGCCCACAGGCAAGGGGCCTTTCTCTGCTGTTTTGGTCCCCAAAGCATATAAGGTTAGGTTGGGCTACTGTGAGGTGTGGGGGATGGGCATGTGAACTGGTGGGGTAGGCGGTGGCAGGACAGACCCTGGCTGAACAGTGGTCCCTGGTGGTGTGGTCAGCATGCTTGTAGCTCTAGGGGACAGGAATGATACTGTGAGGTCCCTGGCTAATTCTCACGCATGGATAGAACATGAGAATTCTTAGTTAAAGTCTCCAAAGGGGTGAGAATAGGCCCAACGTCATCTGTCAGAGCCTGGGTGTGTGTGTGTGTGGGTGGGGATTGTGGACCTGTCCACGTAGGGACTGAAGACTAGACTGCCCCCAGAGGGCGCTATTTAGTTCCTTGCCACAGAAAAGTCAACCCACTTCCAAAAATGTTTTTTTTTACTGGCCATCAAGTTCAAAATTGCTGTACTGAAGTCACATGCCACCTGATGTATTAGACAGAGATGGCCCTGCCAAGATGCCAACCCAAAAGACCAGAGAGCCAGAGTTCTAGACCATAGGGCACCCCGCACACCTTTGCCTATCTTCCAGGGGCTCAGGCCTGAGGTGAAGGCAGGAGTCGGGGAATAGGAGGGGAGAAGCTACCGAGGGTGAGAGGGAAGAGTGGGTGAACTTGCAGAGGAGGCAACTGACTCTCTGCCAGCATCTGTAGCTTTTATTTATGGAGCTGGTCCCCACTCAGGCAAGCATTTAATGAACACTCTGTACTAGACACAGTAGCCAGTGACCCTCGCTATGGCAATCTCCTCTGACAGCTGGCTTGCATGGCCCTGGCCTCCCCATATCACAGTCGAAGAAGATATTTATCCTGTATCTCTGCTGTGCCCTGTGAGCTTGATCATGGCAGGACCAAAGGGAGGAGGTGACAGCTGCAGTGTGTCCAGCCTACAAGGACTGCCTGTCTGAGATCTCACAATTCTAGCTGTTTCTCTAACCTAGAGCTGGGCCCATTCTTACTCAGCTACTGGTCCTTTCTAGGGTTGCACTGAGCCTCGGCTTCCTCATTCTGACAACACGTATTGTGTGCCAGACACTCTGCTGGGCTGGAGACACTGTAAAAAGTAGGGACAGGGTCCTTTGGAGCTCAGATGAGAGGCACCAGTCTGGGCATGTGTACCCTCACAGGCTTCAGTCTAGCCTCTGGGCTCCCAATTCTGAGTTGCAGCCAACCCCAGATCTCCTATCCCTTTCCCAGGTTATAGAACCCAAGGAGTTCTGTAGGTGTGCACCCCTTGCCTGTGGGCCCATGGTTGTCTCTTTCATCTTCACCTTCACCGAGAGGGGGTACCCTTTGTCTTATCATTTCCTCTCTACTTAGTGGGCTTCCTGCCCCTGTCCCTCTCTGGGTAAGACAACAAATGGCATTGAGTTTTAGAGTCCAGCTAAGTGGTGACTGTTCTCTCTCTCTCTCTCTCTCTCTCTCTCTCTCTCTCTCTCTCTCTCTCTCTCTCTGTCTCACCATGTCCTAGGGAAGTTTCAAATCTGTTTACTCTTGGCCTGTTTCTCTCAATAACATAGGCTAGCCTCCTTGGTGGGGTTGTTGTATCAAATCGACCCTCACTATAGGCTCAAAGTTCTGCTCAGTATAATTTTTTTTCTTTAGCTGTGATTTTATTTCTGCAATATATTGTTTTTTTTTCCTGCCTTCCCAGCATCCTTTGCATTTCTTCCTTCCACTCATGCCTGACCTGGCCACACCCATATCTATCCATTGGCTTTAGAGACTGATTGGGACTCACTGTTTAGAGATAGAGATAGGATCCACTCAACCAGTGTGCTGTTTTGGGGGTGGGAGGGCATTCTCTGGGAATACTGAGAAAAAAAAAAATTCTTTCTCTTTGACAGGATTTGCAGTTAACTCTCTACCTTGAAGCCCAGGAAGAAAATGTGACTGAGAGAGGAGCCACTAGGTGGTAGGCAACAGCCCTGGGGCTGTGGTTTGAGCCCAGAGCTGTGTCCTGAAGCCATCTATACAATCATCTCCTCATACAGTAATTACCCAATGCTATTCTTTGCTTCACTCGTTTGTTTTCTGGGATAGTCTCGGGTATCCCAAACTGACCTCAGACTCCCTATGTAGCACTCTGAGCATCTAGATTATTTTTCCTTATGTGCATGTGTGTGACTGCGTATAGGTATGTGAGGGTCCATGATTCACCAAGGAATGATACCCTGGACTCATATAGTATGTAAACGCAAAAATGTTTTATTCTGCAGAAGTCCAGCATGCTGGGGTCTCCCATTACCAAGTGAGCTCGCAGGCTTGTTGTAAAGCACATTACAATTCCTGGGTTGATGAGCTTTATCTTGCTGTCTTTAGGCATTCCGGAACCATTATTGGGGAGTGAAAGCTGGAGCCTGGGTTTTTTGTGTGTGTGTGTGTTTTTTTTTTTTTGGGGGGGGGGGGTTTGCCTGGACTCTTTTTTTTGTTTTGTTTTTTTCGAGACAGGGTTTCTCTGTGTATCCCTGGCTATCCTGGAACTCACTCTGTAGATCAGGCTGGCCTCGGAAATCCCCCTGCCTCTGCCTCCCAAGTGCTGGGATTGAAGGAGTGCGCCAGGCCTAGTCTTACCCGCCAGTTTAAAGTTAGTCACAGAATCAGCCTAGCCTTCTCTGGTAGATATGTACCGAGTACAAGTGCCCACATTGGCCAGAAGAGGGTGTTAGAGTCCCCTGGAGCTGGAGTTTCTGGGAGGTTGGGAGCTGCCTTAAGTGGGTTCTGGGAACCGAACACAGATCCTCTGCGACAGTAGCATACGCTCTAAATCAGCAAGCCACCTCTACAGCCTATGCTTTGAATTCCTTGTTTGTACCTTCTGAGTAATGGGACTACAGGCATGTACCACTGTGTGACACTGTGGTGCTGGGGGTGGAACCCAGGGCCTCGTGTACGCTGAGCAAATACTCTGACAGCCGAGTTACATCCCCTGCCTCTAACACTAGGACTAGAGACCCCACCTCAGGACACATTCCTGCGACCGGCTGTCCTGCTTGCTTGTTCCCTCTCTCTATACCTCGGACACCCTATACCTCTTCACAGCTTGACTTCAGATGTCTCCTCAGTGAGTCTTGTCCTGATCGAAGTTCCACATGACACGCCAATAGATCTTTCATTCTCAGTGTTTCCCTCCTTGGTACTGGTGTACTGTATGGAATACTTCCTCATTTTGCTAAGTCTGTTTCTCCCCTATTGGACCGTCACCGCAGCCACGGGGAACAGATCAGCATCTGCATCATCCACAGCAGGCCTCGGGTACCTTGCACAGGGACAGGCTGATTGTCCTTGACCCAGTGTTGGACTCTGAGGTGATGGCAACTGCCACCGTGGTTTGAAGATTGCAGAAGGAGCCAGCCATTTGAGAAGCGCTCAAGAAGGGCACACAGCAAGCAGCTGCTGCGAGCCGTAGAGCAATCCATTCTCCTTAGACTCAGCTTGGGTTCTTTTACAAGGATGATGGTCACAGTCAATCTTCCCAGCCTCCTACTCGGTGCTTGGCAGCTTTCAGGACCCCAGAGCTTCCCCTAGAGGGCGCAAGGGAATGCTGGGGCTGCACAGCATAGGTCAGAATGATGTACAGCTGCAGGTCAGCTAATCCCGCAATGGCGGGCTATGAACACAAAGGCCAAGGTTCCAGTGGCTGCTCAGTCTGCAGGGCTGGATGTCTCAGGTGTCTTCATTATAAGTAGGCTCTAAAGCCAGTGATGGAATAGTCTGACTACCACGAAGGTCCAGACTAGAAGTAGATCAACCCTCTGCAAACCAAAAAAAAAAAAAAAAAAAAAAATCCACACAAAACCTCCCAAAAAACCCAAAAAACAAAAACCAACCAACCAAACAAACAAACAAAAACCAATAACAACAACAACAACAACAAAAAACCCCTCACAGCTGTGCCCTCCATTTCTGGATTGTAGTTCATTCTAGATGTATAGTCCAGTTGACAAGGATAGCCATCACAGGCAAGGGTTGTTTTCAAGCCTGTTTTAATATTCACAACAGCCCCAAGAGGTAGAAATGGATGAGGGGATAGAAGGCACCCTAGCCAGGCCAGATTTGGGGTTGGGGTGGGGAGGGTGAGGGGTTGGGCAATCCAGGAGGGACCCTGGTGGAGGAGGTTGTCCTTGTGGCTGGGTCTGGGGATTGGGGTGGGGGGTGGAGGTGGTGGTGTTGGCGATAGAGTTAAGTGTGGCCTCTCTGGAAGGCTGAGGCTCCATCCCCTCCCCTCCTAGGGCACCTGCCAGGTGTTTCCCAGTTGAGGCCTCCTTGAGCTATGGAGCCAAACCCGGCCTGCCCAGCTTCAGCTACCTGCACATACGGGCCTCTCTGGCCAGCGTGAGATGGAGGGAGGTTTCCTGGAGGCATGCCTGGAGGTGTGGGTGTGCGGGTTCAATTTCTTCCCGGGCTCTGAGCGAGTGTTTACTGGAACCCCGTAGATGCCCTGCACACAACTTCACAGGTCCAGTTCCCTAGCATCCGGTTGGTTGCCCTTCCCTCTGAAGTTCAAAGGACGCACCTCCCTCCTAGCACCTCACAGGACACTGTTCTTATCTGTGGCGATCTGCATCCTCTCCTCCGTGAAGCCGACGCACTTGCGGGCTGCAGCCACCACACCGTTTCCAGTCGCAAGGTTCTGGGACAGGAAGGGGCACGGAGTACAGGGCTTGTGGTTTGTAAAGGCCAGGATTCCCGTTCCCCAGCACTGGAGACTCCCGCCTAGGAGAGGCGTGCCGCCCATCCCCCATCCCTCTTCACCTCTCACCTCTCTCAACTGTGGCCCCTGAGGCTTTCAAGTAGCTGGTGCAGCTCCCAGAGACCTTGGGGTGATGCGCGGTTCTACAATGGTCTAGATTTGAGAAGAAGCCAAGATAAGAGACTTTGTGGGGATGGATTAGAGTGTTTAAGTGTCGGAGGACCGCTGTTTGCACATCCCAACTCCAGAGCCAATTCTTCCCAGAGGCCCTCTAGAACAGCCCTGCCATCTTGGCTTTTTCTAGGTGAACACCAGCCTAGCTTTGGAGTCCCAGTGGACTCACTCCTCCTCTACCCCAGCTTTAGGGCTTTAGCCTGCCTCTAGGGTTCCAGCAGAGGCCTACCCCAGTATGCTTCCAAATTGGTCACTGTAGATTTATATCAACTTGACACACATTATAGTTATCTGAGAAGAAGCCTCAGTTGAGAAAATGGTTCTGTAAGGTTGCGTGGTGGGCCTGCCTGATGGTGGGCGGGGCCATCCCTAGGCTGGTGGGCCTGGGTTCTGGAAGTAATCAGGCAGAACAAGCCAGTAAGCAGCAAGCCCCGTATGGCCTCCCGTCAGCTCCTGCTTCCGGGTTCCTGCCCTGTTTGAGTTTCTGCTTTGACTTCCTTTGATGATGAGCTGTGTAAGCTGAATAATCCCTTTCCTCCCCAGCTTGCGTTGCTCACCAGACCCCTCCTTTCCAGAACTTGTCCTTCTCCCAACACCCCAGGTGTCCCCATCTTCTCCCAACACCCCAGGTGTTCCACCCCCCCACTCAGGTCGGGGCTCACTGTGGGCAGTAGCCTTTGCCCCATCCCTGGCTGCTACAATCCCCGCCTTCCTCTTGTGTTCCCGGACCCCTTGTGGCTGATGCTACGCGACCCCGGAAATGTGCTCTGCCCCACCAGCAGCATGCGGCCTCTGATTTTCCTTCCACACAGCATTTTGTTTCTTTGACATCAACTTCAAACACGGCTCTCTTTCCTGTCTTCGAGTCAAGGAAATAGGCTGAGCTGCAGAGAAAGGTGTTGGTGAGAAAAAGTGCTGTAGGGACACCAGGCCTTCCGGCTGGGCCCTGCCGTGCCCTGTGAGCTGTGGTAGCATTGAGGGTGTCCAGGTGAGTAGCCATCCTTTGGCCTTCGGGAACCTGAGCCCCATGTGGAGGGAGTGTGACTGGGTGTCACTCTTATCTCTGTGTGAGGAGGGTAGGGTCCACAGGGGCCTGAGCTGGACTTGGGGAGGCCCTAGTGGTGGGGAGCAGAGACTCCACAAGCGGTGGAGGTAATGGGCGCCCCTGGGGAAACAGGTCACCCAAGGGGTGCCAGCACTACAGTATGTTTGGACAAAAGATGCTTTCTGGGTTCCTAGACTCCTGCTGGAGCAGCTCCTTAGCTTCAGAAAGCGGCGCCGCAAGCAGGCTGTTACAACAGGCGTATGAGCTTGGACAACAAAATGTCAGTGGCTCTGGTGAGAGCCTCAAGTCAGGTTCCACTCATAGTCGAGTCATATTAAAGCAGGGGCAAAGGAACCAATCACTAGATTTCTGCTCAATTGCTGTGTGTCCTTGACAGTTCTCTTGGCCTCTCTGCACCTGGGTTTAAAAGCAGAGGCAGATTTGGCTGCCTGTTAAGTGCTTGCCTTGGTTGTTGGGTAAGAGGCTGGATGAGGGATCTCAGACAGTGAGGCCTGACAGACAATAGCAGGGTTCATGTGGTGAACGGTCACAGTGACATAGGACATCAGGCACACAGTAGGTGTTTACTGAGGCCTTGCTGAAAGACTGGAGTCACCAAGTTCTAGACTGGAAGATCTAAGGTGCCACCTGCTGAAGTTCCTCTGACAAACCCAGGGCTTCTTTTCATTTCCCACCTGACCTGCAGTCTTGCTTTTGCAAACCCCACGGGTACCCTGGTGGGCCAGCAGCCTGGATGGCGTTGAAATGTACACTTTCAGGGCCAGGGGCCTGGGTCCATCTAGATCTGCCTGCTACTTATTGCTGTGTGGCCTTGGGCAAGTCACCCCACCTCTCCGTGGGCTCTCAGTTTCTATATCCGACCCATTCACAGAGTTCTCATGGGGCTTGAGGGAACACACCCGTGTTCAGGGACACAGTAGGTGCCATATGGTTAATTGGTTGTTAGGGTGCTAATTGTTATCATTAGCTCTGGAGGGTCTCAGGCCCTGATCACAGATTCTGGAAGTTTCCCCGAGGCCTGCAGCATCTGGACCACGCTATACTGACTACCCCTGCTCAGGCCCAAGGATTACAGGAACGGGGCCATGCTGATCTAGAGGCAGCTGATGCTGCCTGTCCCCAGTGGGTGCTAGTGTCTGGAGATGTTTTTGGTATTAACTTGGGCAATCCAGACATACAATGGGTAGATGCCAAGAATGCTGTCAAACACCCCTCCCCACCGTGCAGCCCCTCCCTCCCCATTCCTCGACTCTATGGGGCCCTGTCCTGGGGCACCTCAATGTTTCCTACCTTTCTTTTACTGTCCTATAGCTTGATATCTAGAGAGCAGAAGCTGCCTTGCTAGAATCCAGTCAGTGGAGGCTGGGCTGGGGTTCTGACCGTTCTGCAGGGTTGGAGGGACATTGTCCTATCAGTTAACAGATGCTCAGTGAGCTGGATTTGAGACCGTCTCTGGCCCCCACCAACCCCAAAGCCTTGACAGTCCAAGTAGTTCGGCTGCAGTGTTGATGTCTATGGGGACACAGAGTCCCTGGGGACTTGGCTCAGAGCTCTGCAGTCCTTCTGCACGATATTAGTTGGAAACATCAGTTTCTGTTGGGCCTGAGTGACTGTAGGTCAGGTTTTGAGCCCGGCATCAGCTTCTCCAAGCCTCAGTTTCCCCAGCTGAAGAATGAGAATATTGGTTCCCAGGTGGCAATTGTGCTGAGGAGCAGGTTAAGTGGAGCAGATCCTAAAGGATGCCCTACAGCCTTGTAAGGAATCGCTGGCCTTGTTCTCCGAGTGGGAGGAAACAGGGGCTCTGATAGAAAAGGGGGCTGCTGTGGGGTGTGCCTGGAGGAGCCAGTCTCAGGCGGTCACAGAAAGAGTGACAGGCGGTGACCATTAGGGCTGGGATGTGGGGAGTGGGACTGTGGAAGGCTCACCCTCCTAGGTACCTGATGCATCCTGGGAAGGATGGTGGGAACATGGCAATAGGAACTTTCTAGCAGAGAGGGGCAGCTGGAATCCTGACACATATAGCCAGGACAAAGGCATCACTGGTTTAGGCCCCTGAGCAGGTCTTCTCACTCGTGTGCTAGATGGTGAAGCCCCCAGGCTTTCTACTCCCAGCCCTTCTTGTGACCCTCATGCTTGCCAGGCACTTGAAGGGGTGACCCTATTTATCACAGCCAATTATAGTTCTTCTTGGCTCCGGGATGGGTAGCGGCAATGAAAATGCAGCATGTAAGGGACCAAGATGTCAACATATTGATACATGTGTATCATATTTAGTGGTAAAGAACAAGGGGATGGCTGGGCAGTGGTAGCGCATGCCTTTAATCCCAGCACTTGGGAGGCAGAGGCAGGTGGATTTCTGAGTTCAAGGCCAGCCTGGTCTACAGAGTAAGTTCCAAGACAGCCAGGGCTGTCGAGAAACCCTGTCTCGAAAAACCAAAAAAAAAAAAAAAGAAAAAAAAAAAAGAAAAAAGAACAAGGGGATGTGGGCTTGGGGGTGGAGAGCTACTGAGAGGCTGTGCTAGAGGGAGGTCAAGGCTCAGACCCAAATGGAGTGGAGGAAGGGGATATCTAAGCAGTGCAGAGGTCCCAAGCTTGGACCATGATTGTTGCACCTCTACCAAGGGTCTTAAGCAAGTGGACTGAGTAGATTCCTGTGGCCAGAGGGAGGACAGAGTGGTGTGTCAGCACAGGAAGGAGCCAGGCCCTGTGCTTGGCAGCTCCGAGCAGCATCCTTGGCCCTGTCTCAGAGCAGTGGGGAGCCCAGCTTTCTGGCCAGGTCCATACCACCATCCACTAGGAGATCTGAGACCTTGGGATGCAAATCTGTCCTGGAAAACCAGGAAGGAGCCCGTTGCCCTCCATGGCGTGCTTAGTACAGGTAACTGCGTCGCAGGTGCTTATCATGTAATCGAGATGGGACTCTGCTCAGCAACCAATACCAGGCCTGTGTCTGTCGTGAGGAGCTGGATGTGGCCTAGGAATAAGCAATCGTGACTTCAGAGGGACTCTGGGTGAAGGCTATTGGGCTCAAGCAGGGAGGGAGAGCTCAGGGGAGAGTACAAGAGGCTAGAACAGGGACACAATGATCCTGGATAAGTAAGAGAAAGTCCGAAGACCAAGTGTGATGGCACATGCCAGTAATCCCAGTACTTGGTGGGTAGAGGCAGGAGGATTGATATATAGAAAAGCCTTGTTTCAAGAAAGTAAAGCATGTGTGTGGTGGGGGGCTGGGAATATAGCTGAGTGGTTAAAGTATGTCATACCAGGAAATGAGTTTGACATGGTGGTTGCTAAAGCCAATACCAGCCTCAGTGTCGAAGGCAGAGGGATATGTATCTCTGTTAAAGTAGCTGGAGACAACCTGGTCTTGAGTATAGCCCAGGATGCCTTTCAGGAGGCCCTCTAATGTCTGCTTCACCAGCTACTTGATGTGCCTGGATTTGGCAACTTTTTCCAGGTCTGGTGGGTCAGATTCACGGCAATAGACATATTAGGGGTAGGAACACGGAAGGCCAGTGAACTTCCTGCTCAGTTCTGGGATGACTTACAGCCTTCATATGGCCTGGATGCAGGGATGATGTTCTGGACATGGCCTTCATGCTCACAGTTCCCAGAGGGACCATCCATAGTCATCTGGGTAGTGGTGATAGTGTGGAATGTGGTCGTGAGTCACTGAATAACATCAAGGTTGTCGTGTGTGACGTTGGCCAGTAATGCCGACAATCCTGAGTGAGTCATGCTTCCTGTGGTTCACGGAGGGGCATCAGGCTAGGGGCCAGAGATGATGATCCTCTTGGTTCCACATTGCAAGTGTGCTTTGACCTTCTCCGTAGAGTTGAAGACACCAGTAGAATCCATCTTGGCAAGCTCTCCTTCCTGGAAGATGGAGGGGACCTTCCTGTTGATGACAGTCTACCGTTCTCGGCCTTGACTGTGCGGTGGATCTGCCATGGGTAGAGTCATATGGGAATGTGTAGACCATATAGTGAGGTCACTGATGGAGCATTAACCACTTTGCAGAGTTGAACGCAGCCATGGTGAATAGGTGCCCAGCCTAGACCTGTCTGTTTACCCTGGCCTTCACTGTCATGTCTCAGGGCACCGAAGGAGAAGATGTGGTGCTAATCCTGGGATGGGGAGGAACAAAGACCTGGACAAAGGCATGGCTGGTTTAGGCCCCTTAGTAGGCTTCTTAACCCAAGCCCTACCTGCTTCCTCCCCTGATGAGGCCCTTGGGCTAGCCCAGACAGGGTCCAGGGTCCTGGTAGGCTTGAAGGACAGACATACTCAGAACAGATAGGTGGTCTGAATGAGAGGTAGTGCATGGGCTCTGAGTCTAGGTTTGCACTGGGAGGCCCCAGGTTAGCTGGCTCCTGGGAGCAGCTAGGCCACACTGGCCTGCCCTGGTTGCAGGTGGGAGACAAAGACTTGTGCTAACATCTTGCCCCTAGCCTTTCATCTTTTGCCTTTTTTTTGTCATCTTCCTCTGGTCTCAGCATCTCCGGCTAAATTATCTCTAAAGACTTGGTCCCCATGTTGAATGAATACGAGAAGAATCAACCAGAAAAGCCAAGAACATGGATATAGACACATGCCTGGATGCAGGCAGCTCTGGGATGGCTGTCGCAGGGCATGATTGTCATGATGGCTGTCACAGTAGTGGGACAAAGGATGGAGGAGAAACAGGGCAAACTCCAACCTCTGGGCCACCTTGACCTTTGGTCTGAGATGCCAGTCTTGGCTTACAGCCTTGGACTAGACCCTGAGAGCCAGCCCTCCACAGCTTCTCTTCTATAACTAACATCTGACTACCCAGGCTGCACCTGTGGCCATGTGGGGCAAAGCTGCTTAAAGCGTGTGACTGACAGCTTCCTGCCACAACTTCCTGCTGAAGAGAGCATCCTTGTTATCAACCCCCCTCCCCAGAACATGTCCCCACTCCTCCACCCTTGCAGCCTCATACTCTGGAAAGCAGCCTTAGGAGTCTCCAGGAAGGGCTGGCTGGGTCTGGGGAGATCGAGAGGGCCAGGGAGGGCACACGCAGTAAAGTCCTGCACGGACAGACATCTGGAAGTAGGTCTGAAGGAAAGCAAGCAACCCAGCCTGGCTGGAGCAGAGTGTGGAGGAGTTTTGATCCAATGAGGGAGCCATAGTAGGGTCTTGAGCAAAGGAGGCCTTGGTGGTGATGAATCACCCAGGAGCAGCCTGTAGGCCTCAGAGCTCAGCTCAAGTGGAAACAGACAGTGGAGGACTCAGCTAACCACAGGCATTCTGCGGCTGAGATCTGGATCTGTTTGTATTAATAGAAACGGTTGGTGGAGATCAAAGGAGGTAGTGGCGACACAAGCCATTATCAGGCTAGAGATCTGGCTTTCGGGAGATGCGTGGTGGGATGTCCAAGTAAGGGAGCAAGGCTGGAAAAGGGGAGAGAGAGAGAGAGAGAGAGAGAGAGAGAGAGAGAGAGAGAGAGAG
>JADRCD010217444.1:54160-71316 GCA_019843815.1 Montemys delectorum
AGAGAGAGAGAGAGAGAGAGAGAGAGAGAGAGAGAGAGAGAGAGAGAAACACAAAGAGCACACAGGAAGTATAAGGGCCGAAGGGGTCAAGCCAGGGACTTTATGAGGACCAGAGAGATCTGAGACTAAGCAGAAGGGAGAGGACATGACACCTATTCCCCAGAGGACCTGGGGTGGAGCAGCAGGTACTTGCCTAGTGTCTCCCTAGCCAGAGGTGAAGCAGGACACCAGGCTGGATGGGAGCCAGCATGGGAGTCAGTCAGATGGAGACGAGAGGGAAGCCCACCTGATCGTTCTAAGTTTTCCTGCTTCTGTTCTTACTGAGGGTGTGAACACATCTAAACTTCCCAGCTACTCTTCCCACCCTTTGTTAAAAATGGAGGTAGTTTACATCCAGTGATGTCTACAGACCACCCATGGGAGAGGGCAGATTGACAGATGTGTACAGGCAAGAAACGGCTACTTTTGTCAAACTATAGACTATTCCCCAATTCCTTCAGGCCTCTGTAGCTGCCCCTGCCTCGCCACTGACAGAACTCCATGCCAAAGTTCGGACGGGAGCCTGGTTGGCAGCCATTCTTTGCTTTGGTCACACGGCATGCTGCTGTGCCACCCACACCAGAAGCATCTGCCTCTTGCTACCTGTTGAGAAATATTTACGTCACTTTCAGCGTTCGGCAGTTTCGAAAATTGCTATAAAATAAAAATTGCTATAATATTCCCATGGAGTTTTTTTTTTTTTTTTTTTTTTTTCCCCTCAAGGAGCCTGTAACTTGGTGGCTTGCTTCAGGTAGTCTCATGAAATACTCTCTTAAAAGACTCTTTTTATAAAAGGTTCTCTTGGGGCCAGAGAGATGGCTCTGTGTTGAAGAGCACTGGCTACTCTTCCAAAGGACCTGGGTTTTAGTCCCAGTATGCACACGGACTTATAACTGTCTATAACTCCCACCCTCTTCTGATCTCTGTAAGCACCAGACACACATATCCTTCCTCTCTCCCCTCCCTCTCTTTTATTTTTTGATTTTCTGAGGCAGGGTCTCACTCTCTCAGCTGGCCTTAACTATATCCCAGGTTGGCCTGGAACTCAGTCTTCCTGGCTCAGCTTTCTGAGTACTGAGATCCCAAGTATGTGTCACCAGGCCAGTTTGGAAACTACCCTTCTCCCAGTGGGAAGGCAAGGACGGCACCATTGATCGTGTGGGCTTCTGATCACTGCTTACAACTAACTGCTGTGAGGCTGGGCAGTCCATGGCTTCCCACCCTGCATCTGTGTCATATGATCAGCAGCCCTCAGCCTGCTCCCACCCAAGTATCTTCTTCAGCCTCAGCCTCTATTCCTGCCCCTCCCTGGACACTCCTAGCAGACACAGCCTTTCTCAGTTTCCAAGACTGTCCTTACATCCCGTGGCCTTTGTTTGCATGAGGAGGACCCTGAGTCTCTTCCCAGCCTTCCTGGGTCAGCTCCGTAGGTAACAGGTAATTGTTATGATGAGCTCATTTTCCCCCCCAACATTGCAGAAAAGCAAGAAAAGAGACTGGAAAGAGTGAATGGTCTCATATTCAGCCCTGGGTTCTGCAGCTCACATTCTGCTCCGCTTATCAGAGAGATCGGCCCTCATTATTCACAGATTCCATATTTGAGAATTCACCTGCTGGCTAGACTTTGCAATCCTCAAGACAATATGGTGTTTTCCGCATGCTTTGCAGATATACACACCGAATGGAAAGAATTATTGAGTCATGGATGATAACATCACCATGAAGCATGAGCAATACAGAGCTCTGCTGCTCGTTCCTGTGGGGTAGCACATTTCTTGGGCCTTCCCAGATGAGGCAGAGGTTCTGTGATAGATCCAGATCCAGCCCAACAATGTGTATTCAACCAGGTGTTGTGAAATATACAACACACACACACACACACACACACACACACACACACACACAGTACAGCTGGCTCTGATGGGAACCCAATGCTGTTAGGCAAATGCCGAAGACAATGAGACAGGAGGATCACAGGTTCAAGGCCTGCCTAGGCCGTGCCTTTAAACCTGGTGTATTGGTGTAGGTTTATAGTCCCAGTACATGGGAGGTGGAGGCAGGAGGATCAAGAGTTCAAACAGTCTCAACAACAACATGAGTTTGAGGCCAACCTGGGCTACATGAGACCCCGACTTCCAACCCCCTCCCCAATAGTTACATATTGGCTACATGGCCAGGGGATCTAAGTGTGTGTTTGCTCTTCAGTAGTCATAATTCAGTATTTGCAGAGATTTTTCTGGAACTACTGTCCATAGCAAGTGTTGACAACCTTCTTGCCCATCCCTCCCCATCCGTTGTGTGTACTTTAGATGTTTATCAGCACTACAATCACAATACCTATCACTGCCTGGACATTCTGCATGCAGATCTGCAGTTGGGGCTCAGCATTGTGTGGTTCTCCTTGACAGAGCAGACACAATAAATCTTAATGCACACTGAGTTTTGATTAATTCAGACACTGGTGTAACCCAAGCCTGAACAAGACAGGATACTAACAGCCTTCCAGGGAGTTCAGGGTGGACAATTTGAAATTACTTGCCTATCAGATTATCTGTCTGTCTGTTTGTCTGTACATTTGTCTACCTGTCTACCTCAGATCTGTCTCGTATGTATGTATGTATGTATGTACGTACGTATCAATCTATCTACCATCTATTTATCTCAGATCTATCACCTATCTCAGATTTCTCTATCATCTATATATCTATGTATCTATCTATCTCAGATCTATCACCTATGTGTCTGTCCATCTGTCCGTCTGTCCACCTACCCACTCATCTATCCATTCATCCCAGGCTGACCTTAAATTCATGTGACCCTCCTGCCTCAGCTTCCCAAGCGCTGGGGTAGCATGCTTTTCTCTCCTTCTCTTCCCTCCTCCCCTCTCTTCCTCTTCTTTCCCAAACACACCCCCCATTTTGTCCTAATGGTTGCATCAGACTTAATATTAGAGTAAGATCCTGACTCTTAACCATCTCTCTGTGGACGGATAGTCAGATTAGTTCATACTTTCTGAAACTGCTTCTGGAAGGCAGGTGGGCAGGGCAGAGGGGCGGGGCAAGGGCAACCTCTGTGAAGCAGGGACGGCTGGGGCCAGGTTCCCAGGTGAGCGGTTGGTTAGCCTTGCTCCGCCTTACACTTTCCCCTTGAGGGTTTTTTTTTTTTTTATTCCTTCAAGACAGGATTTCTCTGTGCAGCCTTGGTTGTCCTGGATCTTGCTCTATAGACCAGGCTGTCCTTGAACTCACAGATCCACCTGCCTCTGCCAGTGGAGTGCTGGGATTAAAGGTGTGCACCACCACTGTCCAGCTTCCCCTATATAAGTTTTTTTTTGAGATGGTTCCTCCTCATCCTCATGCTCTGAGCTAGAGGCGGCCCTTCTAGCCATGGTAACCTCTTTCTCTCTTACATCATTTTTAAAAATCCAGACTTCAGTCTATAATGGTGATGGTCACTCCTATCACACTGTTAACTATCACTTCCTGAATGTGTGTGGCCTTCGAAAGGGAAGGGAATGACAGTATTTCATGTATAATATCTTCAGCCTGAAATGTAAAAAAAGAAAAGCAACATGTATTTAGGAACTGAAGGGACAGTTCAGGCCTGGGGACCTTCGGAGTGTCTGGATGTTGTGCACAGGTCCCCCAAAAAGTCAGAGGTGGGTTTCAGAAGTGGGTGCCAGGACAGGGCAACTCCTCTCTGGAACTGACTCCTGGCAAAGATGAGGCGCCCTGATGCCGTGTGCAATGCCTTTGCATCCACAGGGCCTGGCGATGCCCGACCCCGCGGCGCACCTGCCATTCTTCTACGGCAGCATCTCGCGGGCCGAGGCCGAGGAGCACCTGAAGCTGGCAGGCATGGCCGACGGGCTGTTCCTGCTGCGCCAGTGCCTGCGCTCGCTGGGCGGCTACGTGCTGTCGCTGGTGCACGACGTGCGCTTCCACCATTTCCCCATCGAGCGCCAACTCAACGGCACGTACGCCATCGCGGGCGGGAAGGCGCACTGCGGCCCGGCCGAGCTCTGCCAGTTTTACTCGCAGGACCCCGACGGGCTGCCCTGCAACCTGCGTAAGCCGTGCAACCGGCCGCCGGGCCTCGAGCCGCAGCCCGGGGTCTTCGACTGCCTGCGCGATGCTATGGTGCGCGACTATGTGCGCCAGACCTGGAAGCTGGAGGTGAGGGTGTGGCCAGGGGGCGTGGGCGGGTCAAGGTGGCCAGAGAGGATTGCTGTCTCCAAGGGAGCTGATGCTGAGTCTTCACTGGCTTGCAAAATGCTCCAAGGCCTAGGATTTGGAAGAGACAGAAGGCTGAGGCCCTAGTTGAGCCCATGACCTGGAAGGAGGACATGCAGGTTCAGGCTTGGTGACATCTTGTCTTGCTCAGCCTGAGTGATGCGGTGGCGCTTTGCCATCTATGATGGGCCTGAAGGTGTCAGAGAGGACCACGAAGGGCAGGCCCATGGCCTACAGAAGGATGGCAGACAGAGACTATAGGCTGTAGTTCATAACCTGTGCTATCTATCTATGCTTGAGCAGGAAATTGTGTAGGATCTTGAAGTTGATGAGCTTCAAGCTGGCCTAGAAGGGGAAGGCTGGCCACGGTGCCTCCCTGGGTAGATTAGGAAAGAGACCTTAGAGCTAGCAGAGGTTCCTCCAACAGCATACAGACACACCCCAGTGGGTCCTCTTACGGAACAGATGACCTGGAAAGTACGGAGCAAGCAAGTAAGTTCTGGTGGCTGGCCACTTGGCCACTCTCAAAACGCTCTTCTCTCCTCCTCCTCAGGGCGATGCACTAGAGCAGGCCATCATCAGCCAGGCCCCACAGGTGGAGAAGCTCATTGCTACCACAGCCCACGAGCGAATGCCCTGGTACCACAGCAGCCTGACTCGCGAGGAGGCTGAGCGCAAACTCTATTCCGGCCAGCAGACCGACGGCAAGTTCCTGTATGTGGGGCATGGGGGTGCAGTTGATGAGGGGCCAGGGCTTGTTGGTTGAAATCCTGGGGGCCAGGTGGGCAGACCTGAGTGTGCACGTGGGCTCGGAGAGCCACATATGTCTGTGTGCACACGCGCAGAGGTACTTTCGCTACGGTAAAGTCGTCGCGTTAAACCGGAAGGACTCCAGAGCTGGGGCTCCTGCATTGAGCCTAGCTTTTGCCGCCTGCAGGCTATGGGACTTGGGCTGGGTAGCAGGCAATGATATGGATTAGAGAGGGAGGATATTGAAGCAATCTGTTCTGTAGATGTCAGCAGTATCTGCCTAAGACCTGTGTAAAGAATCACAGGACTCACATGTAAAGCAGTAGCGTGGGTAAGTTAGATACCAGTCCTTGTTCCTTGTGTGACCGTGTCTGTGTGTCACGAGTCACGGCTGGGGTCATGCAGCCCCAGAAAGCCCAGTGTTTACATTAAGTAGCCTGCGGGACAGCTCCTAGGGCCCCTCTTGTCTTGGGTGCCTGAGTCCTGCTGGGATGAATCATGGCTCCGGCTCCTCCCCCAGGGCTGTTCCTTTCCCAGGATCCACTTGGAAGAATTGACCCTTGATTTCCACCACACATGAGCTCTGTGAGATACTGTTCTCTGGGAAGAGTGTGTATAATGCGGGGCTGGAGAGATCAGCGGTTCCTAGCACCTGCCTGGGGTGGCTTACATTCATCTGTAACGGCAGCTCCAGGGGGTCCAGCACCTTGGCCTCCACAGGCACCTGCACTCACAGGCACATACCTCACCTCCCATACATATAATTTAAAATAATAGTAAAGTAGATCTGGAGGAGAGAGGAGATAAGGTGGGATGGAAATGGGAAATGACGGGGGAAACTATGGTTGGGATGTATTGAAAACAAAAATTAAAATCAATAATGAAATAATAAGAACTATTTTAAAATGTATGTCTATACATATATTTATACAATAATATATTATACATACATGCATGCATGTATGGTATTTTATTCTCTCTGACAGTTGGAATATAAACTGGAGGGATATTTCTAGTTCTTTTGAGGGAGGTGTTTTCCTATCTTTCTTTCTTGAAGCTCATGACTTTGCCTATTATAGGCATCACTCTACCACTGAGATGTATTCCCAGTCAGCCTTGAGATATCTCTTAAATTCTGATTAATGATAATTTTCTGGGGCTGGGGATATACCCAGTGTTAGAGTGTATGCTCAGCATGCACACAGCATAGAGTTCAAGCCCCAGCACCACAGTTTAAGAAAAAACACGAGGTTCAACTTAGAGTACAGTGTGTGTGTATGTGTGTGTTTTTATTTTAAAAGTATTCTTTTTACTTATGTAAAGATGGATCTGTGCATTGTGAGGCTCTCATGTATGCAGGTGACTGAGGAGTACTTGCCTGACACTAGAGTTATAGGCTGTTGCGATACTGGGACCCAAACTTGGGTCTTCTGCAAGAGCAGTATGTGCTCTAACTGCTGAACCATCTCTCCAACCAGAGAAGACAATCTTTGAATAACTTAGGTTAAACATCCCTCCCCTCCACCCATCCTGCCTAAGAGGAAACCTTTGTGTTTGTATCAGCTAGCTTTTGCTGTGTAACAAACTGTCCCCAAATTTATTAACTCTAACCCCACCATATGTTTACAATTTTGTGAGCCCATTGCGGAGTTCTATTTAGGTCAACTCAGCTGGGATTCAGTAGGTTGAAAAGGTGTACTAGTCAAGTTTAACAATGCTGTGAGGAAACACCATAACCAAGGCTACTTGGGGAGGAAGGTGTTTATTTGGCTTACACTTCCAAGTCACTGTTCACCATCAAAGGAAGTCAGGACAGGAATTCAAACAGGGCAGGAACTGGGAGGCAGGAGCCATGGAGGTGTGCTGCTTACTGGCTTGCTTCCCATGGTTTACTCAACCTGGTTTCTTATAGAACCCAGGACCACCAGCCCAGGCAATGGCCCCACCCACAATGGGGCCCTCCCCCCTCAATCATTAATTAAGGAAATGCCCTTCAGATTTGCCTACAGCAAATGTTATTGGAGGCATTTTGTTAATTGAGGTTCCCTCCTCTCAGATGACTTTAGCTTCTGTCAAGTTGGCATAAAACTCTTCAGCCCATGTGGCAAGAGGGATTTGGAGCCTCCAACAAGCAGAGACTGGCTCTGACTGGTTGCAGTGTAGCGAAACTGTACTGCCCAAAGCTGAAGCCTGCAAACATTCTATACAACAAAAAGTTGTTTAGGACAGGCTTAGAGCTAGTAGGCATCTGAGATAAGAGAAAAATCAGAAAAACCAGAGCCAATGGGTGAATCAAAGAGGCTTGTAGGATCAGCACTGTTGGGGAGCATGGTGGAAGCGGGGTGAGAATGTGGCAGGGCGGTACTGGGGCTGGCAGAGAGACAAACACAAACAGTGGTATCATAAGGGACAGTGACTCATTTAGGGGACAGTCAAGAGACCAAGAAAAACTACAAAGAGCCAGATTCCTGGACAATTAATTAATTGAGGCTGGCTTCAGCTGGAGACCCTGGCAGGTTCTCCTCGTGAACTTTTATCATCAGCTATGAGGATGGAAATGCCTGCTTGCTCCCTGGTCCCATTTGGTTGGAGCACTTCTGTCAATCCTTGAAGTCTGAGGTGGTGCCTAGCTTTAAAACTAAGATATGTTAGCCGGGCAGTGGTGGCACATGCCTTTAATCCCAGCACTTGGGAGGCAGAGGCAGGTGGATTTTTGAGTTTGAGGCCAGCCTGGTCTACGGAGTGAGTTCCAGGACAGCCAAGGCTATACAGAGAAACCCTGTCTTGAAAAAACAAAACAAAACAAAACAAAGCAAAAAAAACTTAAGATGTGTTTCTTGCAGGCAACAGAGAGATGGATTTTCGTTTCTTGATCCATTCAGTCAGTCTGTGTCTTTTGATTGGAGAATTGAGGGAATTGGTATTTATTATTGGAATGTGTCTGTTGTGGCCATCACTTTGTTGATTTTTGTTCTTGTTTGTGTTCTCAGTGTTATTTTCTGTTTTAATAATTATGCCTTTGTATCTCTCTCCACAGTCTGTTTGCTATACTTATTCCTCTCTTTGCAACAATAAGGCTTTTTGTGTTTTCTTTAAGTTTGACTATACAATTTTTTTTATTAATTAATCTAGTTATTCATTTAATGTGTGAACGCTCTGCTGCATGTACACCTGCATGCCAGAAGAGGGCATCAGATCCCATTAGAGATGGTCATGAGCCACCATGTTATTGCTGGGAACTGAACTCAGGACCTCTGGAAGAGCAGCCAGTGCTCTTAACCACTGAGCTATCTCACTAGCCCTTAGCTATACAAATTCTAAGGCTGTTTATGTTGTAGAAAGTTTTTCTCTCTCCTTCAATCATGGCAGATAGTTTTGTTGGGTATGATACTTTAGGTTGTGTCTTAGTTAGGGTTTTACTGCTGTGAACAGACACTATGACCAAGGCAACTCTTTTTTATTTTTTTCTTTATTTTTTATTTTTACTTTATTTTATTTATTTATTTTTTGAGACAGGGTTTCTCTGTATAGTCCTGGCTGTCCTGGAACTCACTCTGTAGACCAGGCTGGCCTTGAACTCAGAAATCTGCCTGCCTCTGCCTCCCAAGTGCTGGGATTAAAGACATGCACCACCACTGCCCGGCCCAAGGCAACTCTTATAAGGACAACATTTAATTGGGGCTGGCTTACAGGTTCAGAGGTTCAGTTCATTATCATCGAGGTGGGAGTGTAGCAGCATCCAGGCAGGCATAGTACAGGAGGAGCTGAGAGTTCTACATCTTGTTCCAAAGGCAAACAGAAGTGCTAGGATAAGGGTGCTAGGATAAGGGTCTTAAAGACCACTCCCATAATGACACACTTTTCCCAACAAGGCCACACCTCCTAATAGTGCCATTTCCTGGGCCAAGGATATTCAAACCATCACCAGCTGGCAGTCAGTCTTTTAGAACAGTCATGCATCATCCCAGGCTCTTCTGGCTCTCAAAGTTTTCACTAGGAAATTTGATGTTTTCTGGTGTTTATATGTGACTTGTGTTTTTCCTTTGGCCCGTCTAACTACCCTTTCTTTGTTATATTTGTTTATTTGTTTTAATAATATGCTGTGGGGACTTCCTTTTCTGGTCTCCCCTATTTGATGTTCTGTGAGTTCCTGTATCTGCACAGATGTGTCTTTCCTTAGTTTGAGGAAGTTTTCTTCTATGGTTTGTTGAAGAATGTATTTATGCCAATAATTTGAGCTTCTCCCCTCTCCCTGCCCCAGTCTATGCCTATAGTTCTAGGGTTTGTTTTTTTTTATGGTATTCCAAAGTTACTGTTTTTAAAGGGTTTTGTGTGTGTGTGTGTGTGTGTGTGTGTGTGTGTGTGGTCTAAAGCCTCTAATTTTATCTTTGAGATCTAATATTCTATCTTCTGCTTGATATATTCTATGTGTGTGGCTTTCCTTTGAGTTTTCTAGTTGGGCTTCTAAGTTCCATTTT
This sequence comes from Montemys delectorum, assembly GCA_019843815.1. Lineage (NCBI taxonomy): Eukaryota > Metazoa > Chordata > Mammalia > Rodentia > Muridae > Montemys > Montemys delectorum. Next base: position 63,660 of record JADRCD010217444.1, read on the forward strand.
CATTCTGTCTTGAGTCCCCTTCAGTATTTCTTTCTCCTGCCTGAATTCTGTTCTCATGCCCTGATTGCCTTCATCCTTCCCTCAGCCCCGTGCTTGTGGATTCCTGGGCATCACTCCAGCAGTCATCCTCCTCAAGCTCTCTCTTCAACGTCACTGAACTGTTTCTTAATGTCTTCTTTAAGCTCCTTGAATTCTTCGAGAACGTTTATGACTGACTACATTCCGCGTCCTGAAGTTCATCCAGGGCAGTGGTTCTCATCCTTCCTAGTGCTGCAACCTTTTTAATGCAGTTCCTCATGTTGTAGTGACCCCTCAACCATAAAGTTATTTCTGTTGCTACTTCTTTTTCTTTTTTAAAAAAGACTTATTTATTTATCTTATGTATATGAGTATACTTTAGCTGTACAGATGGTTGTGAGCCATCATGTGGTTGCTGGGAATTGAATTCAGGACCTCTGCTTGCTCCGGCCCAAAGATTTACTTATTATTATATCTAAGTACACTGTAGCTGTCTTCAGACACACCAGAAGAGGGTGTCAGATCTCATTACAGATGGTTGTGAGCCACCATGTGGATGCTGGGATTTGAACTCAGGACCTCTGGAAGAGCAGTCAGTGCTCTTAATGGCTGAGCCATCTCATCAGCCCTCTGTCACTATTTCAGAACTGTAATTTAGCTACTGTTACTAATTGTGATGTAAATATCTGTGTTTTCCAATGATCTTAGGTGACCCCTGTGATAGGGTCTTTATATCCCTAATGGGGTCAAAGTCCACAGGTTGAGAACTCCTGAGGTAGGCAGTCCTCCTTGGCAAATGTTTCTACAGGATGGGTAGATTTGGGAGAAAAGACAGTGGCTTGGTCTTTCAGATTGGTCTTCTTGTAATGACATCTGGGCATGTGAACTTCCTTTGCTCTGAACTTGTTTCGGACAGAGCAGGTTGGGGAAGGGGAGACGTGTGGGAAGGTTGGGTCTAGAGGTTGGAAGTAGCTTGGATGGAATGAAGGCAGGTGGGCAGAGGGGCCTGGGCTTTCTGTGCCTGGCCTGGAGTGTGGGGGTAGCTCTGTTTGATGGAAAGGGTGGATCTGACTTGGGAAAGTCCTGTGGTTTGCGGGGTAGGTAGGGACAATCCTGGGCTAAGCCTAAAATCCTCTACAGTGAAGGCTAGACTAGGCTATGGGCTGGTTATAGGCTAAATTTAGTGGGTTATAAGAAAAGCTATAGATGGGGAGGTCAGGGGTACTCACCAGGCTAGTCCCTGGAGGCGGACAAAGGAAGTCTAGGTAGCTAGATGAGTGCTGAAGGTGGCTCAGAAGGGACCTGTGGGTGGTTGCAGGTAGAACAGGTCCTTGTGGAGGCCTTGGCTGCAGTGCAGGTGCAGGTGGCCAGAATAGGCTGGGGCGCTGGTTATGGGACCCAGATTGTGGATAAATAAGGACTGGGCACTTGAGGGTACCACCAGGCCATGGAAAGTCTGGGTATGGAATGGGGTAGCAGAAACAGTGCCCAGATGAAGGACCTCTGACTTATATATAGCTTTCATATTGTGCAGCAACACACCTCCTCCAATAAGGCCACACCCCTCCAATAAGGCCACACCTCCTAATCCTTCCCAAGCAGTTCTACTATCTGGGGACCAAGCGTAGACGATCTTTCTGGGGACCATTCTCATTCAAACCATCACAGTGGCCGAGTGTCGGTCACAGTAGCCAAGTAGTCCTCACATGATACTGTGTAATTTGAGGCATTGCGTGCTTTTGCTATGGTATTTCATGTGACGTTGCCGCTGTATGACTCTCAGTATGTGTTTGTCGTGTGCGTGTGCGTGCACAAGCATGTGAGTATGCACAGGGATGGCAGCCATTGTGTGTAGGTGTACGTATATGTGCGCACACAGGGATTATGCTTCATAGCTGAATGTACCCCTCATGATTGGGTATCTCTGAGGATAACTGTCTCTCTGTAAGTAACAGGTGTCTCACCACTATGGAGGAACAGGTGGCTCCTGTGAATGGGTGACCTACCTCCACGGCTCCATATCCCCTGCAGGCCATCAGTATTCCCCTGGAAGGGATCCAAGTCTGCCTTTGGATTACCTCATGTTTCCTGTCCACTCAGCTTGCCTCTCTCTGTCTCTCTCCACCATGGTCACCATAAGGTGCATAAGTTTGCTGACCCCCAGCAGCGGCATTCCCACTCTCGGCTGTTGCTTCTGGAGGTGCTGGGTGTGGAGCCCATAGCATGAGGCACGGGAAGTCTCCCCACCCCACATTGCTGTAGCAGTGACGCCCTTCCCCTTCTTCAGGCTGAGGCCCCGGAAGGAGCAGGGCACATATGCGCTGTCCCTGGTCTATGGAAAAACTGTGTACCATTATCTTATCAGCCAGGACAAGGCTGGCAAGTATTGCATCCCCGAGGGCACCAAGTTTGACACGCTCTGGCAGGTAGGCCGCCTACGTTCTGAGGAGAACCTTGTGATAGTGTGCTCAGCTTGGGGCGGCGGGGGAGGGGGGGGTAGGAGGCCCCACCTGACACCCCTTTCCACAGCTGGTGGAGTACCTGAAGCTGAAGGCGGATGGACTCATTTACCGCTTGAAGGAGGTCTGTCCCAACAGCAGCGCCAGCGTCGCAGGTGAGGGGGGCAGAGACAGGAGGCAGACAGGCATGTCGGAGGTCTGTCTCCCATACTCACTGTTCCTTCTGCTCCCCGACAGCTGCTGCGCCCACCCTACCAGCCCACCCATCCACATTCACTCAGGTAAGCCCGTGGCACCTCAGTGTTGAGACGAGACATTGGGCGGATGAGTGGAAGGAGGTTGGGGTAGAGGAAAGACTGCCATGCTGGGGACTGTCCCTGGGGTGTCCTCGGCAGGCATGGGTCTCATGAGAGGGTTGGGTCTCGCTGACTGCTGCTGGCCCTGTGACCTTTAGCCTCAGAGACGAGTGGATACCCTGAACTCAGACGGATACACCCCTGAACCAGGTGAGCTGCAGAGGCGGAGCTGTGCATGCCCTTATGCCCAGATGAAAGCAGGGTCCCTGGCTGGCCTGTGGGACTTAGCAAGAGATGACAAAGCCAGAGCCATTGCCAAGGGTCTGCCCCATGCATAGCAATGTGCTTAGCCATCATGCCTGTCCATGTGCCTGTATATCCTGGCATATACTGACATATGAGGGTGGATAAATCATGGCCTATGGCCGTGTGTCTGGTGCATCTGAGCTTCCTGTGTCCCCTATGTGCCCCTCCCCTGTTTCCCCATCCCTTTCTAACCTGGGAGTGCACGACTGTTTTGTCTACCCAGCACGCTTAGCGTCGACAGACAAGCCACGGCCGATGCCCATGGACACAAGTGTGTATGAGAGTCCCTACAGTGACCCCGAGGAACTCAAGGACAAGAAGCTCTTCCTGAAGCGAGAGAACCTCCTCGTGGCGGACATCGAACTTGGCTGTGGCAACTTTGGCTCAGTGCGCCAGGGAGTCTACCGCATGCGCAAGTACGATGGGTCCTTCTGCCATGGTGGGCATCAGAGCAGAGAAGCTGTAGGAGCTGGGGTGTCTGTCTCATGACAACTTGCCTGAGAGGCAGACTCTAGGGTGGTGTGTGACATGCTGGATGGTTACCTGGAAAGCCTGGGGACCCTTGAGAGGAAGACACTGGCCCATGCAAGGAGCGCTTAGTTAAACTGAAGTTATGCAGAGGGGGAATCCCTGTTACCGGTGTTGACAGGCCAGGTAGGCCATATAGGCACTCCCTGGGAAGGGGTCTTTGGCTGAGGTAGTCCAGGCATCTCTGGGAGCCGATGCCTTGGCAGGGAGCCAGAGGGTGCACAGGGGCTGGGGGACAAGAGAGCCAGGTGTGGACTGTGCTGGCCCAGTTCCCACCTGTGCTGTTTGTGTCCATGCACCTGGGCAGGAAGCAGATTGACGTGGCCATCAAGGTGCTGAAGCAGGGCACAGAGAAGGCCGACAAGGATGAGATGATGCGGGAGGCCCAGATCATGCACCAGCTCGACAACCCCTACATCGTGCGGCTCATTGGCGTGTGCCAGGCCGAGGCGCTCATGCTGGTCATGGAGATGGCGGGAGGCGGGCCACTGCACAAGTTCCTGCTGGGAAAGAAGTGAGCCTGGTGGGGTGGGATGCTCATGGGTTGGGGGTTTGGGAGGGATAGAGACAGACAGAGATGTGCACACACAGAGACACACATGCAGAGACATATACACAGAGACACAGGGAAGAGAAAGACAGAGATACAGGCACATACAGACAGACAGAAGGACAGAAACACACAGAGACAGACAGAAAGACAGACATGGAGACATACAGAGAGGCAGACAGACAGAGAGACACACACAGAGATAGACAGACACAGAGACACACAGACACATACACACACAGAGACACATGCACAGACAGACAAACAGAGACACTTACACAGACAGACACAGACACAGACAGACACAGAGACACAGAGACAGACACGCACACAGACACACAAAAAAACACACAGACACAGAGACACATGCACAGACAGACAGACAGAGACACACAGAGAGAGACAGACTGACAGAGAGAGAGACACACACACAGAGACAGATAGACACAGAGACACATACACAGAGACAGACATACATACATACACAGAGACACACATACCGACACACACACACACACACACACACACACACGCACGCACACACACACACAGACACGGTGTACATCACCTACCTTTACTTCTTCATGGACATGCCTGCCCTATTTCATGACTGTACTCTGATGCCCACACTCATACTGCAAAGAAGAGTTCCTGACTCTCTTTTCTCACGTGTACCATGGTGGTGATTGCAGGATCTGAGCCCAGGGCTCCTGTAAACATTGAACACTTAATAAAGCTCTTAGCAAGGATGTTCTACATGCCAGCCACTTCACCACTGTCCAGGTCTTCCATGTCACACCCATGCCCCGTGGGAAATGAGGCTGACTCTGCCATCCCCTCCACCCCAGGGAGGAGATCCCGGTCAGCAACGTGGCTGAACTGCTGCACCAGGTGGCCATGGGCATGAAGTATTTGGAGGAGAAGAACTTTGTGCACCGTGACCTGGCAGCCCGGAATGTTCTACTGGTCAATCGGCATTATGCCAAGATCAGTGACTTTGGCCTGTCCAAAGCACTGGGTGCGGATGACAGCTATTACACGGTGAGTCCCACCCCAGTGGCGCCCAGGTGGAGGTGGCTGGTGGGGGAGGGCTCCTGTCCTAGCAGCTCTTCCCCTTCTCAGGCCCGTTCTGCAGGGAAGTGGCCTCTGAAGTGGTATGCACCAGAATGCATCAACTTCCGGAAGTTCTCCAGCCGCAGCGATGTCTGGAGCTACGGGGTCACCATGTGGGAGGCCTTCTCCTATGGTCAGAAGCCCTACAAGGTAGACTGAGCAGATTGGCCTGGGTGGGCTGGGGAGGTGGACCAGCGTGAGAAGTGGGCCCTGGCTCCTCACATCCAGGCCTTTGTTCCTGGCCTGAGCAGAAAATGAAGGGCCCCGAGGTCCTGGATTTCATCAAGCAGGGTAAGAGGATGGAATGCCCGCCGGAGTGTCCGCCCGAGATGTACGCGCTTATGAGTGACTGCTGGATATACAAGTGAGTTCCAGGTGGGCGGGGATGTGGCCGTACAGCCCTGGGCCAGGAGAAGAAGTCCTCATGCCCAGTTAGCACTATCCTTACCCTTACTCCACTCCAAGAGTCGTACCCGACTTCTACCTTTAACCTGTCCCCATCTGTGCTTGGTTCCCCAACACACTGGGCCCGCAATGCGGCTATGGCCACCACCAGCACATGGGGTCCCAGAGTACTAGAGACCACCACGGTCACACGGTCACCCAGCGTGTTGTTAGTGTCCCATGCCTGAGATGACTTTCCAGGGCTTCATTATCAACTCTACCAGCCTATGCTCAATGTCCAATGACTCGGGGAAGCCACTGGGGCTGGAGCCCAACGCTTAACGCACTCAACTCTCAGTCACACCACCCCACCCCGACCAGATGACAAGGAGACACCCAGACAAGCTGCCTTTTAGCGATTGTGAAATATGACGTTCCAACATTTGATACGCCACAAAACAACCAAGGCATTTACTTTAGAACAGTCCACCTGACAGGGGTGGGTCGGTCGGTGCATCCCCATTTCAACTCAGGTTAACTGAGCCTCTCACACCCAAGCCAGTTCCCATCCCAGTGTCACAAACCAGCTCCCTGCAGGTCAAACCTGCCTGTGTTTCGATACTCCCATCCCAAGCCACATACCTACCCCTGTGTAAACTTGCACCTGGCTCACGTACCCCGCAGGGCTCTATTCGGCATCCTTGCTCTCTAGAGGCAGTACCATCCCCTCTGAGCTCCAGGGCGCTGGACAACACTCAATACGACATAGTTATCCATGTTCTGAGGGGCAGTAGCTCTGCTTGTGAAGGCTGGGCGCCCCAGAACTCCATCCACCTCACACCAAGGAGCCCCCCATCCTCTGAGCCCCCAAAGTCTGCCCCAACTCCCCACCCCTGGGTACCTTTCTGCCCTCTGGCTGACACTGGGTTCTGGGTCTTACCTACAGGTGGGAGGACCGCCCCGACTTCCTGACTGTGGAGCAGCGTATACGGAACTATTACTATAGCCTGGCCAGCCGGGCGGAGGGACCCCCACAGTGTGAACGGGTGGCTGAGGCTGCGTGTGGCTGAGCCCCATGCTTCCCTAAACCCTCTGTCCAAGGTGGGCTGTGTTCAGGAGCCCAATCGACTGTCCCATGTGATTCTCCCTGCCTCATGGGCTGGGGCTGATGGGACCTTGGTAAACACCATCAGTGGTCTGAGAGGATGTGGGATCCCAAAATCTACTTCCGTTGTTTCTGAGTGGGAGCCTGGAGCCCTCCAGGGGTCACTGTCAACATCGGAATAAACTCCACTTCTCTTTGGTCGAGTATTTTCATCTTCTCCAGGCCAGGGCCAGGAGCTTGGGAAGGGCTTAGCAATTGAGGGGTAAGAAAAAAATGTAGCGATCTCTGTAGGAGCCCCGTGGAAGATGGGGCTGGCAACCCTGCCTCTCTGTGGTAGGGTTATCTTCAGGTGAATGAGGTGCCAGAGCAAACTGGGAAATGGAGGCCAAGGCGAGTTTGAGCGCTGAGGACTGTGTATGTCCGGGGCCTCAGCATCCCTGAGTAGATTGGACATCACGGGCACGTCTGTAACAGCTACCCACCAGGATCACCTGGAGAGGTTTTTACAGACTACCCGCCCAGCTCCACAGCCAGCTGAAACAGGTTCTCAGGCCTCTTTAGGGGGTCCTCACACCCAGTCCTTACACCTGTCCTGACTGGGTTGTTAACAGTCCCCACTCTCACACCTGCCTGCCCCCCTCCCAGACCCCCGAGTTTATCACCCCATATCCATATCTGAGTGTCGGTTCGGGTACAAGTCCCACTCAGAACTCCCTAGGTCTTACTGACTCAGTTTCCCTACCCAAGAAACTGAGGTGGGATGGAGCCAGGATTGTAATGGTTCCACCTGTGCCACCTGTGCCCTCAGCGGGATTGGCTCCTCCCTCAGAAGCAAACCGATGCCTTCTTCCCTTGGCCAGAGTGACTTGGGGGCGGGGGGGGGGGGGGGGTGGGGAGG
>JADRCD010217444.1:71416-81849 GCA_019843815.1 Montemys delectorum
GGGGGGGGGGTGTATCACACTTGGAGCCAATGAGAGGTGAGATTTGCTGGGGATTCTGGGAAAGTAAAGTTTGTTGTTATTTGTGGTGGGAAGCCAGTTGCTCTGGGAGTTTTGTGGGGGTCACAGGAGACTCGCTTAATGGGGTCGAGGGCAGGGAGGAGCCTTGACAGCGGGTGCATAGGGTCAAACATGGGCAATGATGAGACAATCAGGTTAGTTCTGGTTCAGAGCTTATTTTGATTTAACTATTTGTTTTCATTCTGTGCATGCGTGGGTGTGTGGGTGTGTGCATGTGTGGGTGTGTGGGTGTGTGGGTATGTGGGTGTGTGGGTGCCTGGGTACGTGGGTGTGTTGGGTGCATGGGTGCGTGGGTGCCTGCCTGCCTGTCTGTGTCTCGGGAGTGAATTGTACATGTTTTCAGGAGTCTGGGAAGGCCAGAGGGGCTGGGATTTCTGGTGGTTGTGATGTCTGACACTGGTGCTGGGACTCGAACTCAGTTCCTCTAGAAAGGCAGTCAGCACCCTTACATGCTGAGCATGTCCCTACTCCGCCTCGTTCTATGTTGAAATTTACTTACAGGGCTGAGGTAAGAAGGCCACAAGTCCGGGCAGTGGTGGCGCATGCCTTTAATCCCAGCACTTGGGAGGCAGAGGCAGGTGGATTTCTGAGTTCGAGGCCGGCCTGGTCTACAGAGTGAGTTCCAGGACAGCCAGAGCTACACAGAGAAACCCTGTCCGAAAAAACAAACAAACAAACAAAAAGGCCACAAGTTGCATGTGAGCCTGGGTTCCACAATGAGACCCTATGTCAACAGCACACACTCCAAACAGACAGAAAACAAAAACAAAAACCCAAAAGCCAAGTGAAAATCCCTAGCAGTGCCTTGAGAATAGCGAGATAAGTTTTCATCGGAAGACAACTTTATTACTGCATATGTAAGCTGTATTACTAATTCATAAACAATATAAAAACTTAAATAGTCTTTTTATTTTTCTTCCAGACAGGGTTTCTCTGTATAGCCCTGGCTGTCCTGGAACTCACTCTGTAGACCAGGCTGGCCTTGAACTCAGAAATCCCCCTGCCTCTGCCTCCCAAGTGCTGGGATTAAAGGTGTGCGCCACCACTGCCTGGCCTAAATAGTCTTTTCAATTTCCTTAAAACTAAGAAGTTAATCAAGAAAAAAAATTTCCTCAGTGGTAGGATTTAGTGCCTGCTGGAAATGGTTCCTTTTGCAAATGTTTCAGTTGCATTAAAATTCACTTGTTATTGGATAATGATACATATTATTTTTTAATATTTATTTATCTATTCATTCATTTATTTATTTAATGTATGTGAGTACACTGTCACTGCCTTCAGACACACCAGAAGAGGGCATCGGATCCCATTACAGATGGTTGTGAGCCACCATGTGGTTGCTGGGAATTGAACTCAGGACCTCTGGAAGAGCAGTCAATGCTCTTAACCACTGAGCCCAGAGATACATATTATTGCACAAACGCTTAAGAAACTAAACGCGTTTTTATTTTTATTTATTTTATGGTCAGCATTACTATTTGGTTTGGTATTAAAACATCATCCACGTGCGTATCCAGCACACTGGGAACGGCCTGGCAATGACAGAATCTTCTGAAGAGGTTGCAGTTCTAGAAGAATACCACACGGTGGCGCCACTGTCAACGCAAAGGCGGGCTCAGTTCCTGGCCCAGGACGCTCACTGGTCCTTATTCTGGCAGCTTCTCAGCAAGGGAACAGAATGCAGACTCCCACCTGATCTTCAGGCCCTCAGTTCCGCCGCCTGCAGAGTGTTCACTCCAGGCCGGTTTGCAGGATGCTTCTTGCCAGCCTCTGAGACCCGGGCTCCGCACCCTCTCGCAGAACACATCCCGGCTCTTGGGGGCCTTCGTATTTAGTGTGGCCTCTGCTTTAGTGTGGCATACTTTTCTGCTGCTTACCCTTAGGAAAAGTCATACTATGCTTATAGATTTAACCCCACTTGCTCCTGGGGGGCAAGTTGTTTAGCCCTCCAGTGGGTGCCTCAGTTTCGACTGAAAGGGGAAAGTAAATATAGAACAAGGAATGGGAAGATCTCAAAGGTCCCGGGGAACTACTGGGGACGGGGACGCTTGAGCAGGGCGCTTAAAGCTGGGATGCTTGAACCTGGCATTAGAGAGAAAACCCTCACATTTTCTCTGCCACTAGCAGCCAGGAGGAGGGTGAGGGGCGGCAGCAGCCTTGGAGAAAGACAGTAGAATGGCTCAGAGTGGGGGCTGAGCCCACCGCTGCCCCATGAGGCTGTATGGTGGGACATCTCTCCTCGTTCCTTTCCAATACCTTGTGCTCCTGCAGCCCCGCCCCCCCCAAACCCATAGGCTTTTCTTTTTTCTAGATTTATTTATTTATTATATGTAAGTACACTGTAGCTGTCTTCAGACACCTCAGAAGAGGGCATGTGATCTCATTACGGATGGTTGTAAGCCACCATGTGGTTGCTGGAATTTGAACTCAGGACCTTTGGAAGAGCAGTCAGTGCCCTTACCCGCTGAGCCATCTCTCTACCCCCCCATAGGCTTTTCTTAACCTCAGGTTCTGATTTGCCTGTGGATGTTCTTTGTCCCCTTGAAAGTTTACAAGTATATTTCTTAAATTTTATATTTTATAGAAATATTGATTTTATTATAATATTTTATTAGAATATTTTCTTCCCTGCTATTTTTTTTAAATTGCCCTTATAGCACCACAATGCTGGATTTTATCAAATCAAAACAAGAAATGACTTTTTTAAAGTATATTATTATTCTTTGGAAGTTTCACATATGCATACAATATATATTGATTCTATTGATGCTCCCCTCCCCCTCCAGCTCTCCTGCTGTCTCCCCACCTCACTTTGCTCCCAATTTCATGTCCTCTTTGAAAAAAAATATTAACTTTACACCCGTGAATGTATGAGGTATGGAGATTCCTAGGTGGAAAGAAACAAAAAACCCAGCAGGCCTCAGGCGTGGCGCCGCTTACCTTAAGTCCAGCTTGAGGGTAGAGGCATAAGGCTCCTTTAAAGGCCCTGGACCACCATGCATTCAGCTCAGGTTTAATGGCCTGAAAGCTCCTTTGTTTCCTTCTGAGAGATGGGTTTTTTTTTTGTTTTTTTTTTTTCCAAACAGGGTTTCTCTGTATAGCCCTGGCTGTCCTGGAACTCACTCTGTAGACCAGGCTGGCCTCGAACTCAGAAATCTGCCTGCCTCTACCTCCTAAGTGCTGGGATTAAAGGCGTGCACCACCACTACCTGGCTTAAGAGATGGCCTTTTTGAGATTTATTTTCTTGAACCAGATCTCCTGGGAGCTGGAGTTATAGAGAATTATAAACCACCATGTGGGTGGTGGGAACTGAACCCAGGTCCTCTGCAGGAGCAGAAAGTGCTCTTGACCACAGTGCCTTTTCTGAGACAGGGTCTCCCTGTGTAGCCTTGGTTGTCTGGAGATCACAGATATGCCGCCTGTGCCTCCTGCTTGCTGGGATAGAGGTGTGTCCTGCCATACCTGCCACAGCTGTATTTTCTTTTGATGTGCTGAGCTCTTCATTTCTTTCTTTTTTTTATTTTTCTTTTTTATTTTTTTATTTTTTGAGACAGGTTTTCTCTGTGTAGCCCTGGCTGTCCTGGAACTCACTCTGTAGACCAGGCTGGCCTTGAACTCAGAGATCCACCTGCCTCTCCCTCCCAAGTACTGGGATCAAAGGCGTGTGCCACTACCGCCCGGCTGAGCTCTTCATTTCTAAGATTTCTGGTTAGTTCATTTTTTTTTCAGAATATATAATTTTATTACTAGTGTCTTTCCATGAAATATATGCTTTTGGGGGCTGGACAAAGTGGCTCGCGGTTAATAACATGTACTGTTCTTCCAGAGGACCCAAGTTCAATTCCTAGTGCCCACATTGGGAGACTCACAACTGTTTGTCACTTCAGGTCCAGTGATCAAACACTTTTGGCAGTGTACTAATGTGTTCTCTCTCTCTCTGTCTCTCTCTGTCACTCTCTCCTTCCCTCTTCCTTTCTCTCTTTCTCCCACCCTCTCTCTCACATACCCCACCCCACTTAATAAAAATAAATTCTTCTAAAATTACGTTCTTGCTATGCAGTGGTGGCGCACACCTTTCAACCCAGCAGAGGCAGCAGTCAGCTCTCTGTGAGTTCCAGGCCAGCCTGGTTTTCAAAGTGAGTTTCAGGACAGCCAGCCCTGTCTTTATTTGGGGCCCAAAGAGACACACTGGTTACTCTTGTCAGCCTTGGAGCAACAGCATGCCTTTCTGAGCCATCCACACAGCCGTCGTGATGGTCTCCCATTGGTTTGACTCTGACACATTTCCATGTGGCAGAATTTGGCTGCTGGCTTTCAATGCCTCCTTCCCAAGCAGGATTCCTATGGAGCACATTTCCAGAAGGGCTGAGCTTTGGGGGTTTGTCCAAATGGTTATTTTAGTATGGCCATGCTGCCTCCTGTCTGCTGGAAACCATGGAGGTACAAAGACTGGGACATTGTCTGGATGAAACCTGTAAGCCAGCTGACTCTTTGAACACATCCTGACCAGAGGTCAGTTAACCTGTGTTGGTAAATTTCTGTCAAGTTGATGTACACTAGGGCCAGTTGGCAAGAGGAATCCTTCATTGAAGGAATACCCCAACAGACCACCTGTGGGCAAGTCTGGGGGGGGGCATTCTCTTGATTGATGATTGATGTGAGGGGGATCGAGCCTGCTATGGGTGGTACCACCACCAGACAGGTGGTCCTGGGTTGTATAAGAAAGCAGGTGGAGGGATCCACAAGAGCAAGCCAGAAAGCAGTGCTCCTCCATGCTCTCTGCTTCCGCTTCTTGCCCCGACTTCTTAAATGATGCCTGTGTTGACTGCTTTTTAATGTCAACTTGACACTCATTGGACTTGCCTGAGTAGGGAGCCTCATCTGCAGAACTTTTCTGATTGACATGGGAAGGCACATCCCAATTGTGGGCTGCATCTTCAGGTGGAAAAGGGTATTTCAGAAGAAACTTTTGTCCGGCGCAGTCCCCAACCAACAGGGAGACAAAACGCAGGACAACCAGGTTCCTTCTCAAGGCGGTTTATTCAGGAGTTGCTTCTTTCCAGGCAGTGACCCTGACCCCTCCTGGGTTCAGGCTTATAAGCACTAGTGCATGCCAATCATTGAAAGCCATGTATCATCTCTCCATAGGTCCCTGTTCAGTCACCAGATCTTGCCAGACAATTGCGCCACCCCATGCCCAAATAAGGAGTTGTTTACCATGAAGAGCGCTCGCTGTTTTCGGGCTGGCGGTTACCATGGAGAGCACTAAGAGCGGCATGCTGCCTCTCTCCACAAACTTTAGTTTGCCTTTCTCCCCCATGGTCTCCCTTCTGGGCACTGGCTTGATTTACTGTCGCTGTGGACCACTGCATTGGAGTACAACCAATGTCCCCAAGCTGCCATCATGGGATAACCCATACTGGGTTTTAGAAGCAGCTACTCCCTGGCCAGTGCAGGGTCCAGTGGGATGTATGGCTATGTAGATTTCTGGCTCCCAGACCCATCCATTAGCACCCTTTGTGAGATGGTTCTGGGATGTGGCATAATTGGGGCCACTGAAAAGGTGCTGTGACTTGAAGCCCTCTTCCAAAGCAGAGCCACTGCACGGATCTCAGGCTACCTCGGAAATAGCCAAAAGCTAGAGGGTAGAGATACCTCCATGCTGGAGCACCTCTTCCCCCTCCCTGCACCCCTCATCCCGAGAGGTTGACAGTCTCCTCCCCTGGCTGTGGAGCTGGGTAGCAAATGCCAGGGTAGTTCACCTCTTACTAAACTCTTGTCCCGGGTTTTGTTCTCTGTGAATTGCATTGTTTTCCCCGTCTCAAAATCTAGCTCTCAGCTTGCAAGCTTGTAGGTTGGATACCTACTGTTGGAAATATCTGGGAAAACCTGGGCAAGCTGAAACCCTTTGTCTCCTAACAGCTGTATGGTGTTCCTCAAGTTGGCCTCATGGGTAAAATGGGAATTTAAGGAATAATCTGGGAACTTCGGGGGATTCTTAGGAGCAAGCAAGTTCCCCACTGGATCCCAAACATGGTAGAGGTTTGCTGTTAACATTTGTCCTTTTATTTTGCAAAGATTCCCTTTTCATTTTTATTTATGTGCTCACACGTTACCCTATGTACACGTGTATATGTGTGTGTGTATGGCTGCAGATGCCAAAAGAGGTTGCTGGATCCTTGGAGTTACATGTGGTTGCAGGAGCCTCTGACAGAGTAGCAAGCGCTCTAATTGCTGAGCCACCCCTCCGGCCCTCGGTCTGTGGGAGGCTTACCTATGCAGGCCTCTGCTCTTTCCTTGGTGTAGAGATTGTACACCTTACTCTCACTCTCATTTTCTAAGTGTACAACAGAGCCTGCTAACCAATAGGACTAGGAGGCCGGGAACCAGCTCTACAGGCCAGCTTTAGCTGTTCAGGAAGCCCTAAGAGGAAACCCATAGTGACCTTGCTGGTTCTGATGAACGTTCATGAAGAGCAGGGAGGGCTAGAGTTGAAACCACACTACGGGATGGTTCGTATACACAGCATGGTCCATCGAAGGGCGCTTTGATTTCTTCACCATGTAACTGGCCTAGAACATTTGTTCACAGCTCCCTGTTACCTAGCAGAAGTTGTCTGGAAAATTCTGGAAATACAGACAAGAAAAGCATGCCAGAGCAGGAAGGATCACCAGGGAAATTAGAACCCAGATTGATAGACTTCGGTGTGCTGTTATTGTTCCGGTGTAGACTGTGGGTTCTTTCAGGCGAAGCTGTGGGGGAGACTTATTGTTGGAAAAGGGTCAACAGTTTGTTAAAAAGCGAAACGTCTTAGGTGTGTGCAAATCTCTCTTTGCCTCCTAGACTCTAGTGTCTTTTAGTTGGTCCTGAGGACTTAGTTTCCAGACCGTACCACTACTTGATGCTGGCTTCTCCGCCACGGCGTGGTTCCACCCCAGATTCAGATCCATCCAGACAGATGGGGTGGCTCAAGTGCTGGAGATTCTTTCTTGGTGGGTAAATGGCTTCTAACTGTCTCCTCTACCTTCCCATCAACTGCCCCAGGTTTCAGGAATGCAGCACTGGGCATTCCTGCAGGAGGTAGTCTAAGGCCCTTCCTGTGTCCAGCTTCTCCCTTGTGCTTGCCCCTTTTGGTACACACCCGTCTATGTGTGGTATATATGTGCATGCATAGGTACAGCAGACATCTTCATTCACAGTCTTATTTGCTAAGACTTGTTTCTCACTGAACCTGGAACTCATCTCCTAGCTAGGGCAGCTAGCCGGCTGGTCCTGGGGGGTTTCTGAGGCTCTGCCTCCCAGCACAGGGATTCTACCACACCTGGCTTTATGTGGGTTGTGGGATCCTGGGGGTTTGAACTCATCTGCAGTATGTGACCCACCCAGTCACCCTGAGCCTCTCTGTTGCTTTCCTATTCCCTTCAGCCACAGGATTTCCTGTCAGCAGACTCCTGTGTCAGGAAGTCCCACCTCACAAATGCACCGGCGAGCTGGCACAAGGCCCATTTTTGAGAAGGATGACTGTGGAGTGGATGTGTGGGTGGCCTCCCTGAGGGCTCTATGCCATCATGGGTCACTCAGCTGGAAACTCCACAGCCGATCAGAGGCTGAGGTTTCAGGTGCGCGTTGACACAGCGAATGGCCAGGAGATGTTAGTAGCTTTTTCTCCCAGGCTGCTGTGTTTAGGTCAGAGGTGGAGGAAAGCTGCTTCCCGGATGAATCCCAACAGGCTTCTGGGTCAGTCGTTTCCTGTTGGGGACCCTCTATGACCACCAGGAGGATTTTAGTAGCCCACAGCTGGCTGCAGTCCTGACAGGCCTGACACTTCTTTACCCGTCACCTCCAGAGGGGACACTCAGTGACACCATGATCAACCCTGGTGGGAAGTGCAGCTCGTGTAAAAAAGCAAAACAAAACAATTCAAGGCTTTTGAAAAAAGCATCATTTATTTCAAAGTACAACACAAAGTTGTATTTTAAGAAATACACAATCTTGTAATGTCAAGACTTGGCTATGTGCATTTCAGTTTATCTTTAAAATAAATTCAGGTATACAAATGGTACATACCTCAAGTACAAACAGCACAGAAAACTCGTGTGGTTCCCACTGGGCGCTTTACATTCAGCCACTGCTCTTATGCTGGCTTACATTTCTGTAATCTGCTTTTAAACCAAGATAGCCTTACTTTAAAAAAATACTCTGTATTTTCAGCACAAAGTCCTCATACATTTTTAAAATTAGATCTTGGTGCATAATATTGTGAAATTATTAAAAACCAAACTTGGTAATTTAGTAAAATTGTCACATGCCAGGACTTATCAATCAATTCAAATGACTCCCTTACTGTAATGCCAAATTTGTGTTCTTAGGATAGAGATGGCAGGAAGAGACAGGTGGGGAACTAGGGAAGTCAAGATTTCAGGTGGATAGGTTGTAGTAGTTTGTGGCTGAGTCCAGACTTTTGTCTACAAGCACAACAGCAAATCTCAGAGTATCATAATTGCAAGAAAGAAGTGAGAGAAGCGAGTGGACCAAGCCTGCCCTTCCAGGAGGAGGGAGAGGGCTCGAAGCAGTAAGGGCCTTCAGAGATGTCTTGGAAACTGGCATATCATGATCTAGATGAGGGGCCCCCACTTCGTTTTTTGCTTAATTTTAATTTTCATGAGGGAAGTGCGAATTAGACCAAGGGTCAGAGCTTCTTCTTCCAATTGTAGGGCTCCATATCCGCCAGGGGTTGTAGGTCTGTCCCAAGTCGTCGGCCGGACCGGAGGCGGAAGAGGCGTGGGCAGCGGTGGAGTTCTCTGTGCCCAGGAGGCTGATGCTTGACAGTGTGTTTGTTGGAGTGGAGAAAGGAAGGTTGCTGTTGATGTTGCTGGACCAGATTGAGCTGCTGAATGGAGTGGTGGACCACAGGCCACTGGTGTTGCCAAGGATGGACTGTGACAAAACAGAAGGAGCACAACATTGAGTGTGGGGTGAGCCGGGCCAGCAGGGGAATGGAGTGGTCCATAGGCTTCTCCCGTTTTTATTAATTTTATGGAATACTCCAGATAGTTAGCCATAGCAGGGTCTAAGCAGGTGTTCTGATATTTTATTAAAGGCTGACAAAACCTGGCTGGTGGACCCAGTGCAGCCAGCCTGCTTTTTTTTTGTGCATGGGTCTCACTGGGGTACAGGCGCCTGTGTGGGTCCTGGCTACACTAACTTGTATCAAGAGGAAAGCTAACCAAGTGGTGTGGAAAAGTGGTTTGCAAAGCCCAGGGTCCAACTGACTCCCTGCCGTGTACAGAGACCTTGCTGGTCACAGCACTATGAATGGGAGTCAGGACTGTTACTAAGGAAGACAGGCTGTCCTGTGGGGCCATCTTCATGGCGCTGCCCACCGACCATGCCCGTGTGATTTGGGGTTTTCTGAGCCAAAGCTTCTGCTATTGTTTTGTGAAGGATGAACCCATTATTTTTCTTGGCCAGAGCACCTCCAGGAAGCCTAATCTTTGCAGAAAATTTAAGAGTAGAAGCAAATGTACTCATGAGCTAGGAGATAGGTGCTTCCCAGAAACAATACACAAGCAACTCCACAGCTTGCTGTGGGAGGAGGAGGCACACCTGAG
This sequence comes from Montemys delectorum, assembly GCA_019843815.1. Taxonomy (NCBI): domain Eukaryota; kingdom Metazoa; phylum Chordata; class Mammalia; order Rodentia; family Muridae; genus Montemys; species Montemys delectorum. Next base: position 81,107 of record JADRCD010217444.1, read on the forward strand.
ACCAGGTGGAGGAGGCTGAGCATGATGGACCCAAGAGGAGGAAGCCAGGCCTCAACCACAGCCCTCAGTTCCCTCCAACTGCCCTGACTGCCTCAGGCAGCTGACAGAACACAGACAAAGCAGTGTGATTTCCCCCCACTACGGCCCTCCATTTATGGCGTCTGCTGTGTGACTGTCAGCATAGCCTGCAGGACAGAACTGGTACTGACAAGAAGGGGGCTGGGGCACTCACGTTGGCTGTGTGGGTTGGGGAGCTGGAACTGGCCGGCCAGGAAGGGCTGGGGTCTGTGGCTGGAGAATCCCAAAGGTAGGAGGGGCCGCTGCTGAACTCATTCCAACTTCTCTGGGATGACTGACTGCAGGATCGCGACAGTTTGCTGAAAACTGCTGAAATATGAGATAGTGGCTGAAGCCTCTCGGCCTCTGCATGAGACGAGTCTCTCAGCAACAGTCTCCCCCCCCCAACACACAGTGCCATGCGTGTGAGCTGACACAGACCTCATCAGCTCCCACCATGCTCTGGGATGTTCCCAAGAACTCAGGCACATGGCCACCGTGTAAGCACCTAACACAGTCATCACTAGAAAGCACCAGGACGCAACTGTCCCATCCTGGTCTCTTGGCTAATACAAACACACTGCCTGGCAGATGAGGAGTCCACAGTCCCTCTTAGAAGCACTTCAGCATGTGCTGTGGAGCACAAGCCACTGTGCTCCACTGTGCCCTGCACTGTGTCCTGCTGT
>JADRCD010217445.1:0-27511 GCA_019843815.1 Montemys delectorum
TGAGCTCCATTTTATGTCTCTCGCTTAGGATTTAGAAATAAACAGCATTTCTACATTTGGGGGAAATGACACACATAATCATTCCTTTGAAACTGCTTTTTGAGCTACACTGAGCCAAGTGTTTCTATTCTTGTCTGTTTAGAACTGTAGCTCTGAGAAGGCTGCAGCAGTATAATCTATGGTATCAAACAATGAATTTACATTTTAAAGTATTAGGTAAGGAAATATATATAATAAATCTCATCTAGTAGAATTATTGGAAGTCTAACTGGGCATGAAAGTCTGAGATTTCAGGCAAGAAAAACAATACAAGCAAAAAAACTGACCAAGGAATTAGACGCCTCATTATCTGACATCATTCTTGTAACAGAGATATGGGTTCTGATCTCAAAAGGGTAAAGAACCTAAACGTGGATCAGAAGCAAGGAGATAAAGACAAATAGCATAAACAGCTGTGGTGGTCTGAATGAAAATGGCCTTCACAGGCACATAGGGTGTGGCCTTGTTGGAGGAAATGTGTCATTGGGTGTGGGCTTTGAGGTTTCAGAAGCTTAAGCCAGGCTCAGTACCTCACTCTCTTGGCCTGGTGCCTGCAGATCTAGATGTAGAATTCTCAGCTACTTCCTCACCACATCTGCCTGCACACCACTACACTTCCTACCATGGTAATGATGGACTAACCTCTGAACTGTAAGAGTTGCTGTGGTCACAGTGTCTCTTCACAGCAATAGAACAGTGACTAAGACAGCAGTCAGCTCTTTCAAGGAGCATCCCTGTGAAGGTCAGTGTAGAGCTGGTCCCAGTACACAAAAGAATGCTTCCATGCTATAGGGTTCTAGAGAGGGACTGAAGCTGGGCCTTATGGGAACACTGAGCTACAGAGAAGGTGTCTAAGACAATCTTGAGTCCACTGCAGAGAATGACTTCCTAAAGGAAGGGGCAGAGCCTTTCTACCATGTCACCAAGAATAAGAGACAACAATCAATAAAAATGGGCTTGTGGATTTGGAAAGAAAACAGGGTCTTGGATAATAATTTCTGTATTTTCAGTTTTAAAGAAGGAGATGAGGCGGTTGGAGAGGTGGCTTAGCGGTTAAGAGCACTGACTGCTCTTCCAAAGGTCCTGAGTTCAAATCCCAGCAACCACATGGTGGCTCACAATCATCCGTAATGAGATCTGAAGCCTTTTCTGGTGTGTCTGAAGACAGCTACAGTGTACTTGGATATAATAATAAATAAATCTTTAAAAAAAAAAAAAAAAAGATGAGGAGGAGAATGTAGAGACAGAGGTTGGGACAGGCAGATAACTCAGCAAAATGCTTTCTGTGCAAACACGAAAACCTGAGTTCAATCCTCAGGTTTTAAAAACAAACAAACAAACAAGTAAACAAACAAAAAGGCAGGCATATTAGCACATGCTTGTAATCCCAGCATTATACTTGCAGATCTCTAGGGCTTACTGGCCTCTAACCAAGCCTGATCAGTGAATTCTAGGCCAATTCTAGTAAGTGACTTTATTGCAGAAAGGGAGGTGGTACCTGAACTGTGACACCTGAGGCCTACCTCTGGTTCCCATATGAGTACATGTGAATACATACTGAAATTTGCATTTTGTGGATACATACAGATAAATGCACAATCTAGAGGTTGAAGAATTTAAAAAGATGGGAAGGGAGATGATAATAAAGCTTGGTGAACCCATTGATTATCATTCCCAAGTTCACACTACTGAAAATATAGGCACACTGAAGAAAGAGACAGATCTAGACAAAACTGACTTCATAGCCTTGGCCAAATCTTAATAGCAGACTCCTTCTCAATCAAGGAGGCTTAATCTGTGGACTTTTCTGGGCCTGCATTCTGCTGATTAGTAGAACCCTCAAAGATTTCCAGCCAAAGGGCAATTTCTTTTCAAGAACTCCCAAAGCAGTTGGCAGAGTGGCAGGTGATTGGCTGGGTGAAAGGTTCCCAGTAAAGTGATACTAGCTAAAGCTACACTACCTGCACCACTGTGGAAAGACAGGTACAAAGGACTCTGAGATATGGCCCAGCAGCAGAACAATCTAACTGCCAATAAATTAGTTAAGAAGTAAGTCTTTTGAACAGAACTTAAGATCTAAGTTTTCTTAACTAAAACACAAGAATAAATGTCATAGGAAAGAGCCTGGTACACAAGTACTGGCCCTAAGTGTTCACACTCCCTTGTCCCCATCTACTCTTTTGGTCCTTCTTGATCACCTATCCCATAAGCTAGACCTGTGCCCACCAGCTCATTCTGGAGGTTACCGTTCCTGCTGCTGGTGCATGAACTGCTCCACTATCAGCTGACAAAGAGTGGTAATGCTCACACAGTACACATGTACAGACTCTTAAATGGAATTTGAATATTACAAATCAAAATGGTAACCTTCAAGGAGGAAGAACAGTTAACGTTTTGTGGGTATAGAGTTTCAAATGAGAATATAAAATCATTTGGTAGATGAGTAGGGTTGATGGTTTTGTAATTTACACCACAAAAGTAGCTCAACAACAGAGTTTATACTAGGAATATTTACCACAATAATAACTCAAAGCATCAATTAAGTAACCATAAGCTTCAAATGATTGGCCACCATCATATGAAAGAATATGTGTAAGATAATGCAGGACAAAGCACATTCGTATAATTCTAGCACTCCAGAGGCTAGGCAGGATGACAACAAATTCAAGGCCAGCCTGGGCTATAGACAGTGAAACCTTGTTTTATTTCAAAATAAAAATGAAGAGCCAAAGGAAGTTATTATCTAGCATATGTGAAGGCCTGGTTTTGACCTGTAGTAAAGCACACATGTATGCCCCCCTCAACACACACACACACACACATACCAGAGACAGAGAGACAGAGAGAGACAGAGACAGAGAGACAGAGACAAAGACAAAGACAGAGAGACAGAGAGACAGAGAGAGAGACCCAAACACAAATGCTCAAATTATCTTCCAAAAACAGAATGCACTGATGGTGACCTAGCCCACTAGCACAAAGCTCACACTGTACCTATGGTTCATCAACTGCCACTACTAATTATTACTTATGGTGGCAGCTATATCTAAAGAGCCATACACAAAACAGAGTGAATTTAAGTCATGTGTGTCCTGTGTGCTTAGCAGCAATAAAGACAACGGTGTGTTATTTTTTTTTTCTTAGTCTCGTGCAATTTTCTGACAGAGGGAGAATGTATAAAGATTTCTACAATAAACCTAGAATAGACAAACATAATGAGAATCTTTAATGTAATTAGGTCTACACTACATTGATGCACCATACTGGAAAATAAGGATTTGTAAATGTGGAGAAAGTTGGACTCCTAGCCTCAAGTGCTCTAGCAAGAAAATGAGAACTACACTTACAATTTTTATATAGCAAAGGCCCTAAGCTGACTGGAGAGATGGGAACTACAACATGGAAGACAGTGACGGATGGGGAAAAGGATTTGAAGAGAATCAGAGAGACGCTGAGTGACCTAAAACTCAGGCACTGGGCTGTAGAGATGCGGTCTATTTAACAACTGCTCATACTTATTAGCCCCAACTTCCTCCTGCAGGTCAGCGTTGTTACCCTTTGTTTGCTCTAAGGCCAGACTGAGATCATCTAACTCTGGAAACAAAACCAAACTACGCTCAACAGCCAACTACCAGCACTGGTGCACACCAACTCATTCCCTCCACGCTGTCCCCTATAAGGTGGCTTCACCACCTTCTCTTGAGTCTTTCTGCCTGCTCAGATTCAAACACCTGCCCATGATAAGCCACAACAACATTCACTGTACCACCAATGGCTGCCCTGGCCTCTACCACCTGCGACGCCTCTGAGAAGGAGCCATCCAACACTCAGCACCTTTTCTGTCATAGTCATTCTCCTTGGTTCAGGCTCCCTTGAATGCAGCAACCATGCATCACTTGCTAATGGCCCGTTCAGCTTCCAAGGTTTGGATTTCTTGACAATTATGAGAAACAACACTTCTTTACCCTATACAGAATAATTTGGGTTCCTCTGCATTTTGCTTGGAGCAGGGTCTTCTCTTCTACCTTTCTTTGACTTTTATTTGAAATTATACAAGTTTGCTGTTATCTCTTTTTTTGTTTTAAGGCCAGGCTAGGATCATTTAACTCTGGAAACAAAACCAAATCACGTTCAATGGCCAACTACCAGCACTGGTGCACACCAACTCATTCCCTCCACACTGTCCCCTATAAGGTGGCTGCATCATTTTCCCTGGAGGCATAGGATGGGTAGCTAAGAAAAGCAAGGGGAGCCAATTTTAAACTCAGGACTCTCAGCACTCTAAATGTGTATGCCACTGGAGCCTTAAGATGTCAGGCATTTGCTGGAGTCAACTGAACTCAAGCTCTGTTAGATTGTTTTTACTGTGAATTCTATTGAAGAGGATAGCAGGGTAAGCGAGTATGGACACTGTACTAGGATGTGGGAATACAGTTGCATATTCTTCCTCTCTAGTCAGAGACAAAACATCCAGGAAGCTAACCACTCAGGTGCAGAGTAAACAAGACATCTCAGCAACTTTCAAGTCATATTCCACAACAAACAAGACTCTCACACCCCTTAAGTGGGTAGAGCTAGAGAGCAGACCCAGTGCTAGGACATGAAAGAGTAGGACCAAGAGAATGACCAGGAGAGACACTGAATGTGAGCTGGCATGAAACACCATAGACAAGTCTATCATTTATAGATCTATAGGGAGACTAACATGTGAAGTATAGAAGACACATTTTTACTTAGTATTCAGTTTCCAGAGTTATGCTAGCTGTTTTTTTTTCCAAATGTGACACAGATTAGAATTACCTAGGAAGAGGGAATCTACACTGAAGAATTACCTCTACCAGATTAGCCTATAGACATGTTTGTAGAGCATTTTCTTGATGAATGATTGACATGAGAAAACTCAGCCAACTGTGGCCAGTACCACCCCCAAGCAGGTGGCCCTGGATTGTATAAGACTGGAAACTGAGCCAGGTGGTGGTGGTGCATGCCTTTAATCCCATCACTTGGGAGGCAGAGGCAGGTGGATTTCTGAGTTTTAGGCCGGCCTGGTCTACTGAATGAGTTCCAGGATAGCCAGGGCTACACAGAGAAACCCTGTCTCGAAAAACCAAAAAAAAAAAGACTGGAAACTGAGACACCTGAGAGCAAGCCAGAAAACAGTGTTCCTCCATGATATATCTCTACTTCAGTTTCTGCCTCCAGGTTCCTGCTTGACTTCCTGCCCTGGCTTCCCTCAATGATGAACTATGAGATGGAAGAGGAAGCCAAATAAACACTTTGCTCACCAAGCTGGTTTGGATGGGTGCTTTATCACAGCAACGGAGAGCAAAACATGAGGTCATCTAAATCTACTTATTCAGACAAGGACATCTTATTCTCCACTTTGTTTTCTCTGTAGAGACTAATCCATACCCACTGGATTGTGGTTTCCATGAACATCAGCAAAGTGCTTGTTATGCGAACATGAGGACTGAGTGCAGATTCCCAGCCAGGCTAGCTGATCAGTGAGCGTATGGTCCAATGAAATGCTCTGTCATAAAATAAGGTGAAGAGTGATTGAGGAAAACACCTGACATTGAACTCTGCAACACACGGGTGTAACTATTCATGACATGTACACACACACACACACACACACACACACACACACACACACTCCTCTAGTCACTTTACTAGAGGATATTACCTGAGTGAACACAAATGAATTATTTAGGTCTTGGAAATAGGGCTGAGGTTACATGAGAGACAAAGGAGCCCTGCTTTGGTGTGTGCCTATACAAATGCCATCCAGATTATAAACCACCATTCCAGAAACTAGTTTTCAGACTTGCTTAACCAGCCTCAAAAATCATCACAAACATATAAGACAATGTTTTGTTTTGTTTTTTTAATACCTTCCCCTCCTGTTCCTAAGACTCCTTCCCCAGCTAGATTTATTTCTCTTATTGAAAGTGAACTGGTGGGCTGGTGAGATGGCTCAGTGGGTAAGAACACATACTGCTCTTTGGAAGGTCATGAGTTCAAATCCCAGCAACCACATGGTGGCTCACAACCACCAATAATGAAATCTGATGCCCTCTTCTGATGTGTCTGAAGACAGCTACAGTGTACTTATTTATAATAATAAATAAATCTAAAAACAAAAAAACAACAGAAAGTGAACTAGTAAGTGATTAGCTTCAACTGGAAAAAATATGTCTGGATGGATGGATGGATGGATGGACTGACTTGACTTACCCTCTTTTTGGAACTGTAGTTGGTCAAAGAGTGTTACTACACTAAATCAAAAGAATCCCAGTATTAAACTAAAATATGAATCATTTTTTAAAGCTATGTACAACAGAAAATAATAACTTCAAATGAAAGTCTTTCAATTTAAAAGTCAAACAAGAAAGGAATATTATTCAGAAATTTCTTTGTTGAAACAGTAGGATAACATTCTTCAAAAATATCACCTCTTAATGCAAATGCAGTCCTGATGATTTCAAGCTGCTCAGAAAGTATGTAAGTGTGCACACACAAACATGCTGTGGAAAGGGAGATGTGCAAAGATCAACAGGAATGAAAATGCACACAATCTATATTCTTAGAATATTGATTAAAAGAATTTGATCAAAGGGCTGGAGCTAAGGCTCAGTGGATAAAAGCAATGGCTGCTCCCCCAGAAGACCCAGGTTGGAGTCCTGGAATCCACACGGTGGCTCACAATCATTTCTAACTCCAGTTCCAGGGGATCCAACAACCTCTTCTGACCTCCAAGGGCACCAGTACACACATATATGAAGACAAAACACTGGTACACATAAAAATAAATAAGTCATTAAGAACTATAGAATATGTAGAGTTAATCAAACCAAAATGTATAGGCAGAAATGAGAAACCCTATTATTTGCATTTTTGGTTCCCTGAAGGAATCAAAATCTACAAATGTGAAATAGAAGAAATAGTAACTTGAAAGGAAAATATTAAGCCTACTTCTAATTCCCAAAATTTAAACTTTAGGAAATAATTTAAAGATGCTGTCAGAAACTTTCTAGTTTTCAAGAAAATGAATTATTCCTTAAACATCATTTTTTCAAAATCTATATGAGTTAGTGACTTCCAGGTGTTGAGAAGAATATGGTGACTATGAAGATATACTGAAAAAGGTGTTTATGTGTATTTGTGATATTATGTTAAATAGACCATATAAAAGGAAAAGGTAGTAAGACTATATGCTTGATCTTCAATATAAAAAGGCAAACAATATTCCAAGAGAGCTATCTCTGCCAGGATCTGTTCAAATACAACTCACTGTGAAGATTTCAAATTTAAAACCTAGTAAGACTTACCTATGAGTCTCTTACATGAGCATCACAATGTTCCCTTCTAATTTAAAACCTGGTAAGACTCACCTATGAGTCCCTTACATGAGCATCACAATGTCCCTTCTAATTTAAAACTGATAGGATTTGCTTTCCCACACTATAAATTATGCATCCTAAAAATTCACAGGCCAAAAGACTATGAACTCAACAACTTTTTAAACTTGAGAATCATTCACTCATTACACAAAGCAATAATAAAACCAAGGATCCCTTTGGACTCTCTGGAATATAGCTAGGAGAAAACTGGGCCCTTTATCAATGAATGTCTTCTCTTGTCAATGATGTTGAAGTGGTAGTTTCTCACTTTATCGCTATTCTATGTCATCTTTTAGAGACAGTAGCAAAGACTTTACATTGACTTAGTAAAATAAATAGATAATACAGTGGAAAAAGCAAGGAAGTACCTAGTTCAACTGTACCTACTACTGGAAACACCTCAAAAGTTGGAAAACATGCTTGAATTTTTCTGCCTCAGTGAGCACCGCTTACCTCCCCTTCCTTACCTTTCCAATTCAGCTATCTTCTTATCTTTGTCATTCTTCTCATTTTCCACCTCTTTTAAGATTTCTAAGAGACGGTCAACTTCTGTCTGGGCCTTGCTGGATTCATCTTTGTATCTCGAAATCTCTCTCTCCAACTGCTGTATTCGGTCACTCATCTCTGGACTGGCTCTGGCTTCCAATGTTGCTTCATGGGCCTACCAGGGAGAAAAAACAAAAAACAAAAAAACAGTTCTCAAAGTCTGTACAATGGAAGTAGGTAATTCAAACCCCAAAGAACTATTTCAATGCAAATAATGTTATCAACTATTTAAATGTCTAATCTTCAGTTTCTAATGGCTTCTCTTTACTTATGGATCACATAGTGAAAATATTAGTAATAAATGGAGAAGAATTACTTTAGTTTACAAATGGATTTCTTTTAAAATGCTATTTTATCTTGGAATATTTATTATGAGGTCAAAATTCATCATAACCCAACTGATGCTTTAGAGTGAGAATAAGTGAGAAGGCACTGGAGGGCTCTTAATCTTGATCTCACGCCCTTATATCACGGTAAGACTTACTCCCATAGGCCCTAACTGCATATCCTTCTCCTTATGCAGCTTGACCAAATGTATAAATCATAAGGCCTACAGAATCATATAGATAACTGATGCTGGAAAAATGGAGCTAGGTAAAGATAACAAAAATCTAACTGGGCATAGTGGCTCACACTTTAATCCTAGTACTTGGAAGCAGACAGGTGGATCTCTGTGATTTCGAAGCCAGCCTGATGTTCCAGGACAGCCAGACCTACATAGTAAGTTGTCTTGAAAACAGCCTAAACAAACAAACTAACAAAAAGAAACAGCTACTCTCAAGTATATTTTACTAAAGCCAAAAATTCAGAATTTTACAAGAAACCTGGGACTGACAACAGAAGGTAAAAAGCAAGACTCACTCTAAGAACTTAGAATAGATATTATTCAGGGTTTTGTTGTAAACGACAGCCAATAATATCAATATATTTTAGAGCATACAAAAAAATTCCTTAATTTAAAATTAATTTCCAAGTGATTAATTGTAATTTTCTTATTACCATAACAGAATCCCTGAAAAGAAGAAAATTAAGGGAAGAGGAACTGTTTTGGCTGGTGATTAAAAGTAAAGTTTATCATGGGGAAGGACCAGTGGCTGGAGCTCCAGCCTGGAAATGTGAGCTGAGAGTACTCAGCATGCCCTGTTACGTGCTGGGGACAGATAGGAAGCAGAGAGCTCAGTCACAAGTATAACCTGGCTAAACCCTAAGGGTTTAGTGACCTGCTTCTGCCATCCAGCCTGACCTGCCAAATCAGCACCAGCAGCTGAGGACCAAGCTTCAAGTGGCTCGAAGCAACCTGAAATACTCTGCCTCTCAAATGTCTAAAGCCACATGTATATAATGAAGGTACTGAAGGAGAAGATAAAGAGTAAAACATTCATTTTTTCTTATTGAATTAGCAGAAAAATATATTAATCTTTTTAAATATTTCAACAATATTAAAGGGATAGATAAATTCTTCAGAAAATATTTTAGAAAAATATGACACAAAGTAGCCTAAGAAAATGAGAAAAATTTGTGTAAATTAAGTCATAAAAGTATTATTTACATTTCTGAGAGTGAATGCTTCATCAAGTCCATTCAAGGTTCCATTCTCAGTGGGAGAAAAATTTACTTTTTCAACATTACTACGAATCCTTTAATGTAATCAGAAACAACTATGCAAGTTTGAGGAGTAAAAAGAGATCACTATTCTCCAACCTACTGAAATTAGTTTGTTTCACATTGTTTTTGTAATTAAAGAAAGAGGGAAATTCCTTTCTTGATCATTCTCTCATGAACAGGAGAAAGCTACAGTGACTCCTTTAATACAGTATGTCTAACAGCAAGGAAGGAGACAAGAGTTTTTCACAGAAGGTTCATCATATTTATATATCAAGAGGAAGAAAAAGAAACTGAAGATGCAAACAAAAGCAAAAATGAATAAAAACATCCCTACTACACACACACACACACACACACACACACACACACTACACACACACTACACACACACTACACACACACATTACACACATACTACACACACACTATACACACACACCACATACACACACTACACACAGTACACACACACTATGCACTACACACACACACACAAACACACACACACACACACACACACACACACACACACACAAATGAATAGGAAATAGGAAACAAAGAGGTTTGGGGAAGGGGAGTCACAAAAGACAAACAAATAAGAGTTTCTAATCAATGCCACTGAGAAAAATCTTATTACATTTAACTATGGCTATTGTTTGTGCTATAAATATGAAAGTATAAATACCAGTGTCCTGGGGTTCATACATGGTAGAGGATACTAACTTTGAGGTCACCAGTTAGTTAACTGTCCATTCCATCGAGAGCTCCTCTATACCCTAGACCATGTGGTTGACTGGACTTTGCTGACTATGTGTCTATTTTCCCTAACAGAAACTATTATTAATTCTCTGAAGACAATGGGCAGTTCTATATTGTCTGTCACTATATCCTCATTGTCCAGTCTGTTAACTGACATAGGACAGAAACTCAATCATTTAACAAATGAATCTGTATAATAGACTCAAGAAAATTTCTATTTGATTTAAAACAGTCAAGAAGCATCAGAAGTTAAATGCTATTTCTGCTCTTCCAAAGAACCAGAAGTCAGTTTCCAGTAAGCTCTGATATACAAACATATACATTAGTAATAATAGTAATAATAATAATAATAATAATAATAAAACTTGTTAAAAATTTTTAAGAGAGAGAGAAGAGAGCGTGTGTGTGTGTGTGTGTGTGTGTGTGTGTGTATGTGTGTGTGTGTGTATGTCAGTTTTTGCATGTGAATGTAGGTGCCCATGGAGGCCAGAGGCATTGGATCCCCTGGAACTGGAATAACAAATAGCTGGAAAGCTGTGTGATGTGGGTGTTGAAAATCAAACCCCAGTCCTCTGAAAGAGTAATACATGCTGCCAAGCCACTCCTCCAGTCCTAATAATAAATCTTTAAAATAGACCTTTAAAGTAAAATAAAAATAATACAGTCCATAGTAATGAATAATAGAAAAAGAAGAATAACTGGAGAAGAGGAGAGGAATGACCAGTAACTAATCAGAAGTGCAAGGTTAAATATAACTCAGGAAACAATGATCCGCAAGAAATAAACATTAAGAAAGAGATCAATCTGCTGGGCAGTGGTGGCACACACTTTCAATCCTAGCACTCAAGAAACAGAAGCAGATGGATCTCTGTGAGTTGAGACCAGCCTGGTCTACAGAGTGATTAATAGGATGGCTAAGGCTTCATAGAGAAACCACTGTATAGACACTCCCCCACACAAGAAGAAGATAGAAGAAAAAAGAGGAGGAGCAGGGGAGGGAGAGAGGAGAAGGAAGAGGGAGAGAAGGAAGAAGAGGAGGAGGAAAAGGAGGAAGAGGGGGAGAATGAGAAAGAAGAGAAAAAGAAGAAGAAGAGGAAGATGAGGAAGAAGGTTGCTACAAGGAGGAACCATGAATCTTCTCTTAGTATCATAGCAAATTCTGTATCAGACTTTTATATCTAAACTCTGCTGAGTTCATTTATACTTTAAAATGGAATTCCAAGAATATTAAATCACATTAAAGACCTTTGCAACTTTGAGAGAGAGAGAGAGAGAGAGAGAGAGAGAGAGAGAGAGAGAGAGAAACTCAAAAAGAGAGATTTACCAAGTCGATGGTATAAACACTTTTTAAAACAATTTTAGCTGGGCAGTGGTGGCGCACACCTTTGATCCTAGCACTTGGGAGGCAGAGTCAAGTGGATTTCTGAGTTCAAGGCCAGCCTAGTCTACAGAGTGAGTTCCAGGACAGGCAGGGCTATATAGAGAAACCCTGTCTCGAAAAACAAAACAATAAAAAAAATAAATTTTTTTAAAGCTGACCATGGTAGCATACATTCCAGCAAGCACTTGAAAAGCGGACGTAGTTGGAACTTCATGAGTTCCAGTCCAGGTCTACATAGCAAACTGCAGGACAGCTAGTGTTACATAATAAGAATATTATCTTAATAAGTGAAGTAATTAGTTAAGTTTGCCAACAGCGTAGAAGACTTAATTCAAGATGTAAACCTCAGACATGAAGCACACACTTGTAATGCTAACACTTAGATGGCAGAGGCACAGGTACAAAAACAAGTTACTGGTCAGCAAAGTCTATAGAGATCATCCCTGTCTTGGTAAATAAAACAATAAATGCAAACAAACACAAAAATACTGTGAACAGAGGAGAAATCATCTCAAAAGATACAAAATAGTATTCAACAAGATCCAACATCCCCTCATGATAAAAATTCATAATAGACTAGGTATAGGAAGTACCTGTCTCAACCTAGTAAGAACTATATATGGGAAACATAAACAATATGATCCCATGTGGGGAAAAACTCAAAACATTCTCACTAAAATCAGGAATAGGACAGAGGTGTCCAATCTATGTTACAATTCAATACAGTCCTAGACACAGCAGAAAGGGAAAAGAGAGAAGTAAAAGGGAGACAAACAAAGCAGAACTGAGTTGGAAATGTCCTCTCTGCTAGCCAGCTATCATAGTGCGGATAGTGCACTTCTAAGGAGAAAAAGCAATGGTCTTATCTAGCTAAGAACCCTATGAACTTTAACACCACTGGCCAGGCAAGATACAACCCCTGGTGCACTAGTGACACTATTGCTATGGGGACAACCAAGCACTCTATCACTAGTTTGGAACACAAGAAGCATTACATTTCTAAAGCTGTAAATACAGCTAAAGCACCCAGAGGTAGGAAGGTCTTAGTACTATTTAAGGGCTAACTGAGTTCTGGTCTTTAGTGAAGCTGAAACAGTGCCATGCTGCTTTCTCAGTACCTCTAATTATACCCACATATATTACTTTCTGCCTTAATCAGAGAATCTCGTCTTTGGAATGAACAAAAGATGGCAAAATGGAAAAGATTCATGGTTGCTCAAGATACTAGAAAAAGTGATGGTTTAGTGCTCAGCCCTCAATGAGAGATATATATCATTCCCTTGGGTTAAGGAAACATTACAGAAGAGAAAGTAAGAAGAATGTAAGGATGAGGCATATGGAGAAAAACTTAAAAAATGCCATCTTGTGGGCATGATCTAGAGTCAATACAATCACGATCTCATGTAGAACTGGCTGCCAGCAGTGGGCTTCCAGGGGATGGGCCTGCTGTCAACAGTCAACCGGGAAATGTGGAGGGTCCTATGTGGTCCTACCTCAGCCTGCTATACTACGATCTACTGATAGACTGCAGGTGAGTGTCAAACATTGTAATCAGCACTAATGAGTTCAACATGTTCCATTCATTAATACCAAAACATGATCACATAGCCCTGATACACTGATTCCTTTTTATCAACTTGGCACAAGTTAAAATCATCTTGGAAAAAGAAATTTCAATTGAGAGATTGCCTCCATCAGGCTGTCTACAGGCTAATGTGGTGTTTTATTAACTAATTCTTGATGTGGAGAGGCTCAGCCCATGTGGGCAGTGTCACCCTGGTAGGTGGTCCTGGATTGTATAGTAAGCCATGGAGATCTTCTATCCTTCCATAGCCTCTGCCTCAGTTCCTGCCCTCATTGCTCATCATGATGGACTGTAAGCTGAACGAAATAAACCCTTTCCTCCTCATGTTGCTTGTGGTCAAGGTGTTTATCACAGCCACACAAAGAAAAGTTATACACCTGGCTTGAAACTCAGTATAATCCAAGAAACAAAACAGCAACAGCAACAATAACAACAAAAATTGAATGGAAGAAAGGTACTTGGGGGCAGGTAAAAGAGATGAAAATGAGAGAGAAGGTGACAGTAATCAAAATATACAATATATATTATGGAACTGTTAAAATAGCACAGACTTCAAAAATTATTTTAGTGACAAGCCAGGATGTTAATGCACTATCAAAATTCTAGGCTAAATTGGGATGACTGAAAACTACAGAATGGTAAGAGCAACAGGAAAGAGAAACAGCAAAGAGCAGTCTGCAGGAACCTTCTAGAAGCCACCTCCCAGAGATCAAAATTTTCCTCTTCTGTGTGTTGAAGGCTTGATTTACAGTGTTCATTACTGGGTGCCTGGAAAACGAGTCAGTACATCAAGAGGTTCTGGCTGAATCTGTGGGCTAATCCCCGTACCACAATGTGACAGCACTGCTGAGGGGTCGGACTGAGAGGGGGGATCTCAGCGGAGGAAGTACATCACTAAGGACATATTCTGAAATGGACACTTTGTCCTCACTCCTATCTGCTTTCCTGCTGGCCAGGATGCTCTGCCTCAGTAAACCCTTAAAGCATTGGAATCACCTAGCCATGGACTGTAACTTCTCAAACTATAAATCTGAATAAAACTTTTCCTACTTTAGTACGTTTATCTTAGGTATCTGGTCACAATCGCAACACCAAACTTACTTAAAACAATAAAAAATAAAAATAACTGTAAATTCTGTATTGTCACTGTAAATTTAACTCTAAAAAAGAAAAAGAAAAAAGGCACTCAGAGCTATCTACAGTGTTCTTATGTAAAGAAAAATAATAATGGGAACTTTTTCTTCAACCTTTTTCAACTGTGACTCCATTTTTAGGCACTCTTCCTTCTTCTGCTCAAGAGCAATTTCTAGGGTCTTGAGCCGTGAGTCCTTTTTTAGTCCTGAAGAAGCCAGGGAAGAAGCATGCTCTTTGATATCCAAGAGAGAAGCCTAAAAGAAGCAAGACATATTTTCAATAAACACTGTGAAATAAAATGTGGATTTAATTATATTTAACTTATATTCATGGTATTTGGAAGTCTGCACTTCAAGCACATCGACAAACTATAAAACTTTCAGACACTGGTTCAGCTTTCAGACATTAATTAAAAGCAGGTTGATCCTCAGAACTAATAAAGGGTCCTAAAAGTGGCTGGGGATGAAATTCAGGTAAAGAGCTTGCCTGGCATGCATTAAGTCCTAGGTTCAATCTCCAGTTACACATAAGCCAGGCACAGAACACACCTGTAACTGCTGAACTCAGGAGGTAGAGACAGGAAGATCTTAAGTTGAAGACTAGTCTGAATTACAGGAGGCCCATCTCAAAACAGAACAAGAGTTCTAACCCACTGTACTTACTCTCTCACAAGATAAAGGGAGACTGAGCTTTAAGAATATAAGTAGCACCGGGCAGTGGTGGCTCATGCCTTCAATATAAAAAGAATATAAGTATAGAATAGAATAGAATAGAATAGAATAGAATAGAATAGAATAGAATGTAAGTAGCCAAACTCAGTAATTGCACCAATTTGAATGTGCATGTTTCCCCTCTCTTAGCAGGAAATTCTTGTAGAAACTTACTTCTACAAACTTTCTACAGTTATTAGACAGACCTACTGGATTCATCAATACATAACATTAAACTCTGTACCTACTTAAGTGATACTAACAGGATTATTAAAAAATAAGAACAAAACTCATAAAGTGAACTAAGTTAGAGGTGATTATGTTTCTAATAGTGGTTCTGGTTAGATTTCCTCCTTTTGTGTCACATTCCTTACAGTGTTTCTCCAAATGTAACTGGGCTTCAGCCCAGTAGGATCTACATAAGCATTGGGATCCCATAAGAAACTAACTCTTAGCACACAGAACAAGTAGTAAAGGAGGCCAGGCAGTGATGGCTCACGCCTTTAATCCCAGCACTTGGGAGGCAGAGGCAGGTGGATTTCTGAGTTCGAAGCCAGCCTGGTCTACAGAGTGAGTTCCAGGACAGCCAGGGCTACACAGACAAACCCTGTCTCAAAGAACGAAAAAAAGAAAAAAGAAAAAAGGGTAGTAAAGGAGTAGGAAATAAAAGAGCCAGTCTTTCTTCTGTAGCCCCCACAGCTTCTTGAGTACCTGGAACACCTGCCACAGTACACTAAGAAAATCTTTCCTGCTTGTCTGCACTCTGCAGACAGCCACAGATACACACAACGCAACCACTAATTCAGTAGTCCTAACCTCCTTCTCTGAGAGGTCTCCCTGCAATAGGCTGACTTTTTCTTTCAAGTCTTTAAGGTCTTTTTTGTAGGTATCAATCTCCTCCTGCTTTTCTCGCTCATCCCTGTCCCGTTGCTCCTTTAAGCGTTCAATTGTCCGTTCCTTTGAAGAAAAAAAAAAAAAAAAAAAGCATGTCAAGACATGAGGATACTCCCATTTATACTTAGATGGTGTAACATACTCTGACTCTTCTGACCAAACTCAACACTTCTATCATCTATTAACAAGACAATGGCAAGTGCTTCAAGAATTTAGTTTTCAAAGAACTAATTTTTCCTATTGTAAACTTTGTTTACTTTTAAATACCAAAAGTCAGCTTTCCAATCATTTAAAATATATTAGATAGCACTAACACATTCTCTTGAAATATTCCCATTAAAATTCAATTTCCAAGTAACTAGAAACTTATGTGTATGTCCCTAGGACAATAAGTAACACATTGTTCTTCACTATAATAATACTGACACTGACTACCTACAAAACAATAGGAATTACTCATAACTCATATATCAAAAGTAAGGGGAGCTATGATAAACTGATCTTACATAAGAGGACAAAGAAGTGACAGAAAAACTAAAACCTCTGCTCAGGTGCTCAGGAAGCATGAAGGCTAAAGCAATTTAAGTATAGTTCTGGGTAATGTTTCTAAACATACTCAGAAAACATGCATTCATTCTGGCAAGCAGATCAAAGCATTCTGAGTCCAAAAGACCTAACAAATGTTGTCTCATGCCTCTAAAAACTTTCAGTTAAATATCTCAAAGAAAGTACAGCATTATGAGATAACCTTTTAATCTCAACACTTGGGATATGGAGGTAGGAGGATTAAGAGTTAAAGTCTTAGTTGCTAACTCACTGCATCTGGAATTAACTAAAACACAAATGGCTGGGCATATCTAGCTCTCTTTTCTTACTTGTTCTCACTCTCACTAGCAAGCCCATTTCTTCTTCAGGATTCTAGCACATACTGAATACCAGCTGAAACATCCAGCATTGTGGACTGAAAACTACTAGATTCTTGGACCTTCCATTAGTAGACCCTCATTGATGAAGTAGCTGGACCACAGCCTACAAGCCATTCTAATAAAACCTCATCATATAGATGGATGATAGATACATATAGACAGATGGATGACAGATTTATTCTATCACTTGTTCCTCTACAGAACCGTGACTAAGACACTGAGCTACGAAGCGAGCCTGAGGCTAGCCTAAACCACATGAGACCTCATCACAAAAAAAACCACACCCTCCAAAACAAACAACAAAAAGCAAAAACACCATAAGGAGATTCTCTAAAATACGTTCTCACTACTTTTGCATCCAACTATTCCTTAAAGTCACATATGATCATAAAGGTAAAACAAAGTAATATAAGCCAAGGTGCTGGAGAGATGGCTCAGTGGTTAAGTGCACTGACTGCTCTTCCAGAGGACTCAGGTTCAATTCCCAGCACCCAACTGGCAGCTCACAACTGTCTATAACTCCAGTACCAGAGGATCCAATGCCCTCTCTGGCCTTTGGGGACACAAGGCACACATGTGATGCTCAGACATAGATGCAAGCAAAATTTAAAAATTATTTTAGGTGCTGGGCAGTAGTGGCGCACACCTTTAATCCCAGCACTTGGGAGCCAGAGGCAGGTGGATTTCTGAGTTCGAAGCCAGCCTGGTCTACAGAGTGAGTTCCAGAACAGCCAGGGCTGCAACAGAGAAACCCTGTCTTGAAAAAAACAAAAAACAAAAAAAAAACAAAAAAAAAAAAAAATTATTTTAGGAGTAAGCCAAGACCAGAAAATTAGTAAGGATGTAATATTCATGAATAAAATCTATCAGTACGTCATGTGGCGAGAAGGAAACAGAGCAGAGCCAGTCTGGGATAACGTCCTGAGGATCAATGTCGAGTATCCTGCACATCTAGCCAATCAAATAATGAACTTTTGTTTCCTTTAGAAAGCAGAAAAATAGGGAACACATGCTGATTCTTTAGGAAATGTGGCTATAGTCTTTTTGTGTAAACCAATCTTACCTAGAAGTTGTTGCTAACATCTAACAGTAACTAGACTGTCTTTCCACTTTATACTTGCACACTAGCAGTGAAGAAAAGGATTTCCTCCGTATTTATAGCCAATTGTAGGATAATGAGAAAGCAGAACACAAGTCTGAGAAGAGTAGGCGGTCACTTACTTTATCTGCAAGAGCCTCCTCCAGAGTCGTCAGAGCTGTGTCTGTGTTAGTGGTGTCTGCCTGTAGAGACTTGACTCGCTCTTTCAAGCTGCTCATCTGCTTTTCTTTATCTCTTAGTTGTTCCTGAAGATTTTCTATCTAAATATACATATACATTTAAGAAAAAAACATTAAAAAGGGTAAAATAGGCACAACAAAAGTTATTTAAGACATAAATTATGATATGTGTTTTCTGTAAAATAATTTTCATTTCATTATTTCAAAATTATATGCTGAACCCTACTGCAGTCAGAATTTTGTACCACCACAGAGAAAAGACAAACATCCTATGAACATACATACAGATAGGCAAACCCCTAGGAAAGTTTTGAGGCACAAAGTTTCAATGTGAAGTCAGAATGCTGAGAGGGACAGCAATGGATCCATATGAAACATAATCACTTCTAAGATGCCACTGTGTACAATAACCTGAACAACAAAGAACACAGCAACCACACAGAAAACTGAATCACTTGTATAAAGAAAAGCTGTCCTCATGTGTTAGTGTTTAGATTTTTAAAACACCCTTTATCTAAATAAGTATTTTCAGTGGACCTTCTTACTATGTTCATTCATTTCTTCTCACTCACTTAAATGCATTCATTTTCTCAAAAGAATTATTTATTTCTCCTACCCAAGTACTCACCAGACCTGATCTTGCTTGGCTCACAAGGTCAGACAAGACTAGACACACTCAGAGTCCTATGTCAGTAGACAATTACTAATTTCCTTATAACATGCCAGGCACTGAAAATACTAAGAAAAATGAAGAGGCCTACTTCTACTACATGACATGAGGAGAGGGAAGGAGTGTCCCATTATGAAGCTGAAACTGAGCAAAAG
The DNA here is from genome assembly GCA_019843815.1 of Montemys delectorum. Classification (NCBI taxonomy): domain Eukaryota; kingdom Metazoa; phylum Chordata; class Mammalia; order Rodentia; family Muridae; genus Montemys; species Montemys delectorum. The sequence goes on from JADRCD010217445.1 coordinate 19,086, forward strand.
ATGGACTTACTGGCCTACTGAGGAACAGACTTTGAATTTCAGAGAGACTGGAATGCGTAGAGGTTTCAATCCTAGAAATGGCCTGTCAAGTTTAAATAATTTTCATGGCTGTAGAAATGAAATTTAAAGCAACTTCCATACAGACTTGGTAAACAGTTCTGGGATTCGGTTTGCTTAGGTAAGAGAGTATATGAACTAAAGATTAATACAAACCAAGCATGGTAGTGCATGCCTACAATCTCAGCACTTTGGGAGAAAGAGGCAGGAGAATCAAGAGTTCTTGGTCAAGCTAGATGAGTGGATGGATCGATGGATGGATGGATGATGGATAGATGGACAAACAACTGACTAAGACAGATGGAAATTAAAGCAGACATTATAAAATGTGACAAAGTATATTTATGGCCATGTGTGCTTGAGGTCTAAATGCTTCCTGGACTTACTGGTCCCATTTGCCCTAATATTTTGGGGAGTTTTTGCCAGTATCTTTATTGAAGAAGCTCTCTATGCGTCCAGCTCTTCTCCCTCAAGTATACAATATGAGCCAGATACTTGGTCTTTACATTTGTTCTTCATGAGTTCTTATTTCTCTTTTATTAGTTAAATTATTACAAATTATTATAGTTGAATTATTAAAAATATAGGGCTAAGAAGGGACATTTCACTCTGAAAGAGAGATACAACAAGGACGATTTAAAGGCAAATATATTAGACCAATAGAAGTCTTCACAGAAAGTACTCTACATGCTCAGAGGACATGGAATGATATACTTCAGTCCTCAAAGAAAAGAACTACCAAGATTACTGCACTTGGATGAGGCTTAAGGGAATCCTACACTCACCAGAGAAGTTAGTAAACACCATTAAGAATACAGGCAGTGATGGCATGGATCTCTGAGTTTAAGGTCAGCCTGGTACCCAGAGCTAGTTCCAGGACAGCCAAGGCTCAAAACAAAACAAAACTGAGCATGAATAACTACTACTAGAAAAAAATAGATAGGTCAATGAGAAATAATAAAGAAATATTACCCATACAGTAAATCATCAAATTTATAAGATACAGAAAAAAATATTCAAAGCTATAAGAAAAAAACTGGAATGAGATATAAGAATTTTATAAACACCAAGTTGAAAGAGCACCAAATTTTATTTAAAACAAAGAAACAAAACAAGCTACTAGACAAAAAAAGATTTAGGCCCAGTATAATAATAGTGAGTGGCATAGCATGAATTTTGTAGCACAAGAAAAAAATACCAAAATTCATGTAAGAGCACACAAAAGTAATCTTTAAGTAGCCAAAAATCCTAAGCAAAAAGCAATACTGGAGGCAATATTGAGGCTACTGTAACAAAAGGAACACGGTACTGGCATTTAAAAGGGGGGGGGGGGGAGACAAACATGAACCAGATAAACACAAGTGGACTCATCAAGGTATTTTTAACTGAGTCTCAATCCTAATCAAAGGTGTTAAAAAACTGGATATCCAAATATAGGAGACCAACACTAGACCCTTATCTTAGTCTGCCAAAAAAAAAAAAAAAAAAAAAAATGTTGAGAATTCTGGTTTCTTTAAAAGAAAACACAGAAATGTAAGACTATGTTTCCATTTTAATCTCAGGTGTGGGATATGGGGCTGCTTCAGAATGTCCACAGCAGCTGAGCATGATTTGCCTACTGCTCTAGCAGGGGCATGATTCTGCCAGCAACAGATAATTTCTGCAACTGTGTTATTTTTGGAAATCTCAGGATTTTTCAGAGGGAATATAATGCTAGGGTCCAGAGAGGTCAGTGGTTGGGTTGTTGCTATTGGTCACTGTTTAAATAGTCATACACAAAGAAGAAACAAGGGACATTAGATATCCTGACAGCAAAGATCAAACTTGCCCCAAGAAACTCAAGATCCCTAATCAGCAGGAAGTAGTCTAATGACAACGTCATCTGTTTCCTTTCTTTTCTTTTTCTCTCCTATCTCATGTTGGAGTTAAAATGGTGGGGGAAAGGTGGAGAAGAGTGACAGGAAAAAGAACTCACAGAGTAGCCAAACACCAGCTACAAGGACAAGACACTTTTAAGATTCAATCTGAAACTAGAGGAAGCCCTGGGGGAACACTTCAGAATACTCACCCGGGCAGATTTCCTAGATAAGACTCCAACTACTTAAAAAACTCAAGAATGAGAAAATCTGAAGAGACATAAAAGAAGAAATACTTATGAAAAAATAATTTAGTTATCAGGCTACTGATAACTAAAACTACTGATAATAAAAACTTACTACACTTAAAATGGATCTTATTTTTTTTAAAAGTTAGTAGAATTTGAGGGAAGTAAAGCCCTTATACATTGTTAGGAGCATCAGCTGGCAATCCCAGTGTGCAGTACAATATGGAAGCTCTTCCAAACATTAAAGATAGAACTACCTTATCATTTTCCCAGCTCTGAGTTTTTAAACAGAAAACAGAAATCAGCATACATGTAAGCTTACTGTAAAATCCACAATAGTCAAATGTGGAATCAGCCTAAGTACCAGACAGACAACAGGTGAAAGAATGTGGTATATAAACAACAGCATTACTCAGCCATGAAAAACAAGATCTGTGACTTCCAGGAAAATGGACGGACATGGAAGTCAAGTGAAACCTTAAGTCCTGTGTGTGTGCTAAGGACCTGAAGCCAGAAAATGTGCTCTTAGGGTCCAGGAAGGGGTCAAGGTGAGCTAGAGAGCAGGTATAAAGGTGGGCAGACATTATTATTACACTGGGAGGTTTTGTAGTGTGGTATCATTACACTAATCTATTCTGTGGCTTTAGAGATATAAGATGCTATTTTATTGATAAGACACTCAGACTACAGACCTGAGAAAGATGATAGCCTTCCAGTTTTGCATGGTTTATGATTTCTACTCTGTATTTCTAGTTACTTGGGGTTAAATGAAATATTAGGGGAAATATTAGATAAAGTATTCTAGGGAAAAAGCAATTATTCAGCCAGGTATGGTGGTACTATAGTTGAGATTTCAGGAAGCTGAGGCAGGAGGATCATGAATTCAAACCAGTCTGTGTTATACTGAAGAAAGTGACTCCAAATACACACTCTAGGAGGAGTGGTTTGAAACTTTCCGTTGCATACTGTTCCAAGTAGTATGAGTAACTCTCATGCAGCCCTGCCTGGAACATGAATCACCTATCTGTCAAATATATCCACACTATAGACAATATCCAGACAAACTGCTGTAGAAGGTAGACCACTTTATAATGCTGTTTTGATTTTTTTTTACATTAATTTACTTATTATGTGGGTGTCTGGGTACACTTGTGCCTTGGTGTAACTATGGGAAACAGAGGACAGCTTGCTAGACTGAGTTCTTTCCTTCTACATATGGGCTTCGGAGATCCAGCTCAGGTTGTCAGGCTCAGTGGCATGCCTCCCTGGCCCCCATGGGCTTTTTATGTATACTCTCTACCTGTTACAGTCAAAACTCAGTAAGTACCTATTTAAGCATGCATCCAATTTTGGCTTTAGAAAAATTTTGTGATGAACTATTGGACAGGCATTTATTCTAAAGAGAAAGTCTAACATGAGTGAATTAAAATATAAATATTTTTAAATTAATTATTCTCAAAAAATGTATTCCTTAAAACAACCTTTCTAATTATCACATTTATTGAGTTAGAAATAAAATATTATGTTATACAAGGATGTCTTCTTTCTATCTGATTTTTATTTTATAATGAAAACAAACTGATACCACAGGAAAACTAAAACTAAATGCAATGCTCTATGAGGAATTCACTGATTCTACACTGCCTCAGATTTATTGACACCCTTTATTTGGTTTTTCTCAGCAGTGCACAGCTGTCAGGAGCTATCATGTTTCAGTGAGTGACTGGTGAGTGGATATAAATCCACATAAGTCTAGTCAAGTGGAACTGAGTACTCTGTCTTGGAAGCCCTAATCCCTACCAAGGAGAGACTTCCTCTACCAAAGAAATCCCAAAGCACTTCCTGCAATCACGGACCACTTGAGAACTGCTTTGACAATGCCTTCACAAGCTATTTTAAGCAGAATTAAATTTATTCAAATGAAGCCCATGAATCAGAAAGGCCTTGACCTTCTTTTTTTTTTTTTTTTTTTTTTGCAAATACTTTCCAGGTTCAATTCCCAACACCCACAAGGCAACTCAAAGCTCTCTATAACTTCAGTTCCAGGGAATCCAATGTCCTCTTCTAGCCTCCATAGTTACCATGTATGCATGTAGTATGCAGACATAGAGGCAGTCAAAACATTTATACATACAAAATAATAGAGATATGTTTTTAAAACCTTGTACAGCTTATCGTACTAAAATTGCTAAAAGATGGGGCCTTTAAGGCAGCAGCAACAGTAGACTGCTCAGTGCCGATCGTATGTGTGAACCAATGCTTTCGGGTTTTCTTAATGGCTACACAGAAAAACCACCTGAGATCTAATAAAAACCCAGATGTTTTCTAAAAAAATTAAATCAACAACCTAGGCTTAAGCTCCAAAAGGAAAACTTCATTTTATTATTTATATACTAACAAAGACAGTGAAAAAGCCAAAGCCAAAGGAGAGTGGCTAAAGTAAACATAGCCCACCAGGGGACAGGTAACCCTTACACCTCACATTCTCAAAAGCCAAGATGCAGAAATGTGTTTGTTATTTACTGCTGTATTAAAAAAGAGCATTTACTAAAGATATGACCAATATTTTCCCAATTTAAAAGCAAGCATAGGAGCTGGAAGTGTCTCTGAGGTTGAGAGTGTTTTCTGCCCTTGCAGAGGGTCTGAGATCAGCGGCCCACACCCATGTCAGGCAGCTCACAACCACAACCCTCGAGCTCCAGGGGACCCTACACTGTCTTCTAGACTCCACTAGCGCCTGCATTCACACATTTAGATTTCAACACGCAGACAATACTCACAATTAAAAAGAAAATCAAACCTTAAAACAAAAGCTTATTTTTATACCTTTTTTCTTTACCTTTGTCACATTTTCAAATATCCAGGATAGACAGTCATAGTTTTATTGATAATAATAAAAGAAAAGGAAGTGCTATGTTATCCACAACATCTTAGGTAAGTCTGTCATCATACACACTGTAACATAGAATAGGAGGAGAACAATGTTCACAAGGGAGGTGCTTGTGCAAAGGCCTGGCTGGCAACCTAAACTTGACCTACGAATGCCCCAATGTGGCAAGAATGAACCAACTCCTGGAACTGTCCTCCAACCTCCATAGTAGTGCCATGGTACAACATTCATACACACAAATTATTAATTTCATAGACTCCTCAAAAAATTTCTACAAGGCAGCTAAACAGCCCTTTATTTAACCTATACTCATCACAGGCTTATTCTTACTCTTATTCTGGAGTTTTCTGTAATACGAAAGAAAAGATGACAGACAGCAAATGAATTCAAAGAATTACAGATTTTGAGACTTACTTGATTAGAAAGTGTAGGAAATAATGATAAGGTACTTTATTTGCTTAAAATACAAACTTCAGTTCGTATCACTGAGTTAAAATAAGCAAGCAATCAAAGTAAGCAGAAGGGATTCCTGGTACATTTGTGCAAACAAACTCCAGAAGACAACGGCATGGTAGCTCAGATCTGAATATGCACTTTTTTCAAGCTCATCAATGTGTTGTAAAGATACTCTATCATAAAACTCCTTTAAGGGAAATTCTAGAAAGCAGGAGCCCAGTACCAATCAACTGTGAACCCTGGGCATCTGTTATTGCCTACTGTATTCTCTGAGCACAGAGTTATACTAGTATATTCAGACATGAATATTACACAAGAACTGGAAGACTAGGAATGTGCAATGCATCCCAGGAGAACCAGGACAGCTCAGTCAAAGGGCTAACAGTCTGTCTATTACCACAGCCAGCATTGTGTCAGAGTCCCAGTACATCCTCCCAGAGAACTCTGATGACAATCATCCCTGCTCATACTACTTCTTTGTTGGCTATTGTAAGCAAGTTAATAAACTAAGAAAATGTCAAACATTGCAAATCTATCATCTCAACAGAAATGAACATTAAGTTGAAATGAACCTTGAGGTAACAGCTACAGGCATGTTGCCTTGTCTATAGTACGTACAGTACAAAGAACCTTTTCTGCTCAACTTGAAAGTGATTCAGCCCTCTTACTTGCAAAGAATTGTGTCTCATGTTTTCACTTAACATTCATTTGTTCTCATTTACTTTTTGTAATTATTAAACTTGAAACACTCTAAATATTGGTTTATTATTTTGTTAGTGCATACTAATCTAATTGTTTTAAAAATTTAGTAAATTTTCTATCTTCGTATCCACACTGCTTGCTTCTCTGTACTTCGGAAACAACCTACACATGGAGAAACAAATATATATTCTCATTCTATTTACATTATTTTGGTATCTTCCTGACATCTGCATAGCCTTTATACATGCAAAAGTATATTTATTGGCTATATATGTAAGTTAAAAACTGGAAAAAATATCAGTAGTTTATTTTTATTCCAAAAGAAACCCATTTCCAATAATTATTATAGTCAGAGAGGTGAGCCAGTCTCCCCTGCTGCCTGTTACTACCTCACAAGGAGCACTGCAGCTGAGTGACAGACTAGAGCAGCTCAGCATGCAGGTCCACACCTGCACAGGAATTGTTTACTACAGCAGCAGGCTTTACTCTTCAAAATTGTTACCTAAGTAATGAAATGGATAATACATGTGCAATACTAATTCATTTCTATACCAATTAAAGATAGTAGAGGTAGGTTAGCTAGCCAAATTGTCAATTTCTTAGACACTTGAGAAACAGGATGAGAAATCCTACTAAAAGATAGGGATACGACTGAGTTCATTAAAGACTGAACAGGCAGAGCAGTTTTAGCAATCTACCTCCCGCAACAATAGTTCCAAGTACTCTGCAAAATCTAAACAGAAGAAGAATGGCAGCGTGCTCAGAATAAGGTTACATCACAAGTGGACCGCTACACTCAGAACACCTGTGCCTTACCTTCTTCTGGAGAACATTGACCTTCCGCTCCTTCACGTCCAGCATGTCCTTGAGGTCATGTATCTCTCCAGCTTGTGTGCCCTTCTCCTCAGCCATATCTTGGATTTGTTTGGTTTTTTTATTCAGCATAGTCTCCTTTTCTTCCAAACGCAATCGAAGAGCATCCACCTGAGAACACAAGATTTACAAACAATGAATGGAACAGAAAGGAGAGGAATAGAATTCCTTGAAATAGAGTCATCATATTTTAAAGATAATAAAACTGAGATTCAGTAGAATTTAATCATTTTAAAAACTCTAATAAGCAGTATAATGATTAGAACTTAAAGGGGCTGGAGAGATGGCTTAGCAATTAAGACCACTGACTGCTCTTTCGGAGGTCCTGAGTTCAAATCCTAGCAACCACATGGTGGCTCACAACCATCTGTAATGAGATCGGATGCCCTCTTTGGTGTGTCTGAAGACAGCTACAGTGTACTTACACATAATAAAAAAGAAAGAAAGAACTTAAGCATTGCAAATTTACCATAATCAAAGGATATCAAATAAAAAGCACAGAGGCAGTACACAGGGGTCAGCTGCCTTCCTCTAAAGAGCTCATCAGTCAGAAAGACTGCTGGAAGGACCAGCCTGGAACCGGGTTACAAGTGACCCTCACTAGATTTGAAACAGAAAGTGGAATATGCATTTTAGGAAAAAAAGAGAATAATTTTGAAACTTAAATGCCCAATACAACATGTTTTAGTAAACTCATTTAAGATGGCTGAGCATAAAGCAAAAGAAGGACATGAGATAAACCAAAATGACATATTAAACCAACTGCCAATAAGGTACTTAATTTTATCCTGTTTGCAAAGGAAAATCAATAAAAGACTTGTAAGGATAAAAAATTGATAAGTCAATGTTTATGTTCTAGAGAAATTTATACTACCCTGGTGACTGGTCACAAAGACATTTGTTAGTTCACCCTTTTGAAGAATTTAGAATCTAATGGAGAAGACAGCAGCATCATAGAGAACATAAATGAAAATAAAAAAGTAGAATGTTTTCTAAAAGTACAGAATAGGGACTGGAGAGATGACCCAGTGGGTAATGACCAAGCATGACAACCTGACCTCAATCCCCAAAACGCACACTAGGAGAGGACTGGCTCTCACACACCAGCTCAGCTTCAAGATCTGTGACTAGGTGCTGGTGAAGCGTGGACAGTTTATGAAAGATGAGCAAAAAAAAAAAAAAAAGATGAGCAATGGTGAGGAAGATAAGAGAAGAACCTTTCAGCTGGGCGGTGGTGGCTCACGCCTTTAGTCCCAGCACTTGGGAGGCAGAGGCAGGTGGATTTCTGAGTTCGAGGCCAGCCTGGTCTACAGAGTGAGTTCCAGGACAGCCAGGGCTACACAG
>JADRCD010217445.1:27911-72409 GCA_019843815.1 Montemys delectorum
GTGGTGGCACACTCCTTTGATCTCAAAAATCAAGAGGCAGAGGCAGGTGGACCTTTGTGAGTTCGAGGCCAGCCTGGTCTACTGAGTGGGTTCTAGGATGACCAGGGCTATATAGAAAATCTCACTCTTGACAAAGAAACAAATAAATAAAAATTAAGTAAAGCACTGAAAACTGGGCTGCCTTAAACAGAAACCATTTCCCACACAAATCTGGAGGCTGAGCAAGGTCTAAAGAGTAAAAATGGCTGTAGGGCTAAGCTCCCACTGAGGATGTGACCCTCTCTTTGTTGGTTTCTACATTCCTGGAAAATCTTGGCTTTGGACACATCTGCAAAATGCCTGTGGGCCTTCTAATGAAAATGGCCTCTATAGGCTCATTTGTTTAAAATATTTGGGCCTCAGTTAATGGAACTGTTTGGGAAAAATCAAGAGATTTAAGCTTCTTGGAGGAGGTGTATCAGTGGGGGCAGGTTTGGGGTTTCAAAAGCCTTGCACCATTCCCAGTGTTCTCTCTATCTCCCCTCCTCCTCTCTCTGAAGAACTAGATAAGAGTTCTCAGCTGTCCCTGCCACTGTGTCTTTGCACCATCATCATGGACTCTAACCCTTTAAAACTGAGCCATTCAAATGCTTTCTTTTTTAAGTTGCCTTGACCATAGTGTTTTGTCTCAGCAATAGAAAAGTAATTAAGAAAGAGCCTATTTAAATATAGGTCACAATCTGCAGTTTGGGTAGAAAGGGATTTGTGGAGGATGCTATTAAACTTAAAACACATACTGTTATAAAACACTCCAAAACGCTAAGTAATTTAAACTAACCTCTTAAACTTAACAGATAAGTACTCACATGGACATACACACGTGTGTACAAGGAAAGACACAAATTCACTAATGATCGAAAATGAAGAGACCATGAGTCTAAAATGGTATATATAAGAGGTAAGCCATCTCCCTGGTTGTCTCAGGAGATAAAAAGCAAGATCTCAGGGCAAAACAACATGAGGCTGGCACAGATACAAGCCCAAATGGGCAGCTCTTCCTCTGGAATGCCCTACAGCATATGAGTGCTAGGAATAGAGCTATACAGTTCATTCTCAGAACTCTGGGATCCTACAGCTTCTCAATACTCCTCGAAGTTACAAAAGGCCCTAAGGAGCTTTTAAAAGTTGGACCTATCACTATTTATCAAACTCTAGACTGAAACCTAAAATAGCTTCAGGGCTCAGGTATACCTCACTTGTGCTGTGAGTGCTTCCTTAGCTCTCAGGAAGCACAGAGGGTTCAGTCCCCAGGTTCAAATAGTCCCTCCTGGAAAAAGACTCCTTAAGGACTCAGGAAATTCAAAAAGGAAGCTCATAAGCCTCAAGAAAACCTATGTGTGGGAGAGCGGAAACAAGGCCCCTCCCCAAGGTTATTAACTACAGAGAGAAGGAATCTTACCAGGGGTACTTCCTAGAACACACTAGTTGAGCTGCTACAGTAGTGTTGATAGCCTGCCAAGCTGACTGTAAGTCACAGAGAGAGCTCTAGGGCTCAGGGTTTTCGAGCTAGGGTGGGCTTCTCAGTGATACAGTGGCCTTGAATGCTTCCTGCTCCTGTGAGTGCATATAATAAACTAGCTGGTTCACCAAGTAAAAACTTGGAAGAACGGCTACTTTGGTCTAATCAGTCCCCCATCTGGGATAAAGAAACATCTGTGCCCTATCTTACCACTAGACGTCTCTCACAACACACATAAGCCAGACATGGTAGCACACTCTTGTGATCCTGAAAAGGGATCAGGAGAACCTGGGCCCATCTGGAAAGTGGACTGTCACTTTAAGATGGGCTGACCCTTGCTCTATTTTTTTTTTAATCCCTCTCTGATGCCAGTGCTTTTCCATTTGAGAGTTTCTTTCCCCTGTAGCTTTCTCAATCTCTGTTACTTTCACTCTTCTGAGATTCTGTGTCTGTCATTCCTATTTCAGGCTGTGGCTACGGTCATGTTCATTTAATCTGTGACCCTATGATGTTCAACTGCCAACTTCACAGTTTGATAAAAACCACTCCCCCACCCCTGTGCCAGTGGCCCTCCTTACTGTATCTGCATGAATCTTCTTCCTATGGCAAACTCAGCAATACCCCTAGATAACTGCCCTTCACCTAAGACCCCAGCAACAACCCTAGCCCTCTCCATAGATAAAGGCAGGAAGATATTTGTTAATTTAAGCTAGTGGCTCCATTTTTGTCTGGGACTGGAGAGACAGCACAGCAGTTAAGAACACCTGCTGCTCTTCCAGAAGACTCAGACCTGATTCCCAGAACCACATGGCAGCTCACAACTGTCTGTAAATCCAGGTTTAGGGGATCCAATGCCATCTTCTGGTCTCTGTGGGCACAAGGCATGAAAGTCATACACAGGCATACATAGAAAATACCCATGATCATAAAATAAAAAAATTTAAACCTTTTATGTAAAACATGCTTTCTTAAAATATAGGAAGCATAGCATAATTGTTTAAAATATTTCAAATCCTTTAATGACTGTGTGTATGTTGGGGTGAGGGGATTAAACTAAGACTAAATGTACTTTTTATACCTGTAGTTCTCAATCTTCCCAGTGCTTCAACCCTGTAATACAGTTCCTCATACTGTGGTGACCCCCAACCATAAAATCATTTTTGCTGCTATTTTGTGACAGTAACTTTGCTACTGTTAAGAGTCATAGCTGGGCAGTGGTGGCACACGTCTATAATCCCAGCACTTGGGAGGCAGAGGCAGGCGGATTTCTGAGTTCGAGGCCAGCCTGGTCTACAGAGTGAGTTCCAGGACAGCCAGGGCTACACAGAGAAACCCTGTCTCGGAAAAAAACAAAAACAAAAACAAAACAATAACAACAAAAAAAGAATCATAATGTACATATCTGTGTTTTCTGATGGTCTTAGGTGACCTGTGAAAGGGTTATTTGATATCCCCAAAGGGTTGTGACCCACAGATTGAGAACTACTGTTTTATACAGACAGCTAATATCACTGAAAAGCCCACCCCAGCTCACTTAGGTCACCCTGTGAAAGGCTCATTTGATATCCTCAGAGGGTTGTGACCCACAGATTGAAAACCCCTGATTTTAAAAAAGGACAAAAACAACTGAATCTTGGGGCTGGAGAGATGGTTCAGCAGTTAAGAGCAGTGGCTTGTTATTCCAGAAGATCCACATGACTAGTCACAGTCATCTGTAACTCCAGTCCAGAGGATCCATACTCTTCTGGCCTCCATGAGCACTTCACACATGTTGCACACAGACACACATGCAGGTCAAACACTCACACACATAAAATAAAATCTTAAAAAAGGACTATGTTCCAATTACTCACATCAAAAATAAAGTTCAACAGGAAAGTGTTAACACCTACTATGCTTATTAAGATTTCCTAACATATCACATTCAATGAAAGGACAAGTCATAGATGAGGAAAAATATTTAGAAATTATCAATTTTATTTCAAAATACTTTTGTCTACAAGATACAAACAGCTGTCAAAACTCAAGAAAGCAATTTTTTTAAAAGGCTTATTTATTTATTTTTTATGTGTATGGTTATACTGCAGCTGTACAGATGGCTGTGAGCCATCATGTGACTGTTGGGAAGGAATTGACCTCTGCCGCCCCGCTCACTCTGGCCCCGCTCACTCTGGCCCCGCTCACTCTGGCCCCGCTCACTCCTGTGTAATTTACTGTAACTGTCTTCAGACACACCAGAAGAGGGCGTCAGATCTCATTACCGGTGGTTGTGAGCTACCATGTGGTTGCTGGGATCCGAACTCAGGACCTTTGGAAGAGCAGTCAGTGCTCTTACCCACTGAGCTATCTGCCAGCCCAACAAAACAATTTTTAATGTGAAAAGGTCAGCAGGAATATCCCTGCTATACATAAACGGATGGTATCAGGTACTTTTCTGCTTGCTGTAACAGAATACACAACAAAGCAAGGGAGAAGGGGTTTCTTTTTTCTGCAGTTTAAGAATGGATACTGTCCATTAGGTTGGCATGAATCAGTGGCTACTGGTTAGACTGTGTCTGCTGTATACACTGCGTTGCATTAGAAAAGCAGACAACAGAGAGGGCAAACCGCAGCAAAAAACCCTGAGTGAAAACCCTCAGAGAGCGGGCAGTGCTGGCACTCGCCTTTAGTCCCAGCCCTTGGGAGGCAGAGGCAGGCAGATCTCTGAGTTCCAGGCCAGCCTAGTCTACAGAGTGAGTTCCAGGATAGCCAGAGCTATACAGAGAAACCTTGTCTCAAAAAAAACCAAAAGAAAGAAAAAAAGAAAAGGAAAAGAAAAAGAAAAGTCCTCAGAGAATACACAGGCACCACCCTAGCACCACTCCCAGCAGGAGGATAAGGCCTTGTTTGTCCACCTGTACTGGCTGGTTTTGTGTGCCAACTTGACACAGGCTGGAGTTATCACAGAGAAGGGAATTTCAGTTGGGGAAGTGCCTCCATGAGATCCAGCTGTGGGGCATTTTCTCAATTAGTGACCAAGGGGGTAGGGCCCCTTGTGGGTGGTGCCACCTCTGGGCTGGAAGTCTTGAGTTCTATAAGAGAGCAGGCTGAGCAAGCCAGGAGAAGCAAGCCAGTAAGGAACATCCCTCCATGGCCTCTGCATCAGCTCCTGCTTCCTGACCTGCTTGAGTTCCAGTCCTGACTTCCTCTGGTGATCAACAGCAATGTGGAAGTGTAAGCTCAATAAACAAACCCTTTACTCCCCAACTTGCTTCTTGGTCATGATGTTTGTGCAGGAAAAGAAACCCTGACTATGACACTACCTCAACTGAGCACAAGGGCATCTACCTTGTTTGTCAGCATCAAAGTATGTGTTAAATCTGGTGGGCCACCTTAATAACAACACAGTGTTATTAAGTTGCAAATGCAACTTAATTGTGTTGCAAAGCAAATGCACACTCATACAATGAACCAAGTGGGGAAACTGCTTGCTGCCTTTGTTCCTCTCTTAGCTTTGTCCCAGGTCTTCCCAACTCCAAAGGACCATTTTCAGTGTTCTCTGCTTCTCCATCACTGCACTCTTCACACCTCATGCAAACAACTTCCTCTAGAGAAGCCAGCTCAACCCACGGACTCCTTCACCTAATGTTCCAAATCTTCATTTTCTAGCTCCAACGCATTCTAAAACCCCTGAACTTCAGAGCATTTCCTATTTAAGCCAGGGATTCCATTAATAACTTTAGGATTCTTTTTTTTTCTTCATTTAGGTTCTTTCAAAAAAAACTTCCAGAGATGACTAAGATGACCAATGTGGACAATTATTAACCTATGTTAAATGACTTTAAGTTTCTTTCATGTTATTTGTTGCATTTTTTCCTGTATTCTTCAGAATTCCACAAGAGAAACAGAAATCGACAGACACAGGATGTGAACTATTTGATTTGAAATTACATCATCTTGTCCAGTAAGACATCTCAGAGAGTAAAGATGTGTCGTCAAGCCTGATAGGCCTAGGATCCAAATGATGGAAAGAACCAATTCTGTCAAGTTATCCTCTGACCTCTACACATGGGATGTGATATGTATCTTTGTGCATGCACAAACACAAAAGTAGGTGAGTGGGAAGTGGGTGGGTGGGTGGATAAATGGTTCAGTTAATAGAGAAGTAGATAGGTATAGGGGGTTGGGAAGATGGCTCCAAGGTTAGGAATACACTGCACAATCATGTGTGTAAGAGTTTTAATCCTAGCACATGAAACACAGATACACACAGAAATAAATAAATAAAATGTAAAAATACAAAGTTAAACTTGAAATTTTAGGAACTCTGGGTATATCAGAGTGAAATCACACATTTAACATACACAAAGTCCTGTGCAAGACACTGCACCATAAATAAATAAATAAATAAATAAATAAATAAATAAATAAATAACAATATCACAGTGAAATCACACATTTAACATACACAAAGTCCTGTGCAGAACACTACACCAAAAATAAATAAATGAAATAAATAAATAAATAACAAAAATCTCATTTAAAAGTTGAGGAAGTCAAGGCCCAAAGTAATTAACTGGTTTCCCATAAACACATTATTCACTCATCAGTACCATATACAAAGGAGATTAGAAAAAGGGTACAGGTCCAAAGAACTAAAATCATACAAACTATACAAATAAACTTTTAAAATTATTTTATTATATGTATGTGTCTTAGTCAGTGTTCAATTGTTGTGAAGAGACACCATGACCACAGCAAGTCTTATAAAGGAAAGTAGTTAACTGAGGCTGGCTTACAGTTTCAGAGGTTTTGCCATTGTCCTCACGGTGGGAAACATGGTGGTCCACAAGCAGCAGCTATGGTATCTGAGAGTTCTACACCCAGACCCACAAGCAGTAGGAAAAGAGAGAACCACTAGGCCTGGCTTGGACCTTTGAAACAAAGCCACCCCTCCTAATCCTTTCAAATAGTACCACTCAGTATGTGCCTACATACATACTTGTGGAGTTCAGAAGACAACCTGCATGGATCACTTCTCTCCCATGATGTGGGTCCTGGAGATAGCTGGGAAATGAACTCAGGTTGTCAGACTTAGCATCAAATGCCTTTATCTGCTCAGCAACTCACCATCTCAAGTAAAGTAGGGGCTATTTGTTGTTGACTGGTTGGTTCTTTTGAGACAATCTCCACATGCAGCTCTGGCTATCTTGGAATTTACTTTGTAGATCAGGCTGGCCTCAAACTCAGTGAGATCTGCCTGCCTCTGCCTTTCAAGTGCTAGTATTAAAGGCATGCACCACTATGCTGGGCTCAAATAAACTGTTTTTAAAAGGTTTGTTAATTACTTTTCTGTTGTGGTAGTAAAATACCCTGAGCAAAGCAATTTAGTGGAAAAAGAGTTTACTGGAGTTACAGTTGCATAGAGCTAAGAGTCAATCACTGGGGAGGCATGGTGGCATGAATGATGACAAGAGCAGAAAGTAGAGAGCACACTTTAACAACAATCATAAAGCGGGGAAAGTGAACCAGAAGTGGGGAACAGCTATGCAATCCAAAGCCTGGTCTCAGTGGTGTACTTCCTAGCAAGGCCATACTTCCTAAAAAAACGTCCCCACACAGCACCACCAACTGGGAACAGATACACTCAAAGACATGAGCTTATTCAAACCAACCCCAAACTATACTTCATGAAACTGAACTACACACACTGTTTAAAGTGTCACATCTCACAAAAACATTAAAGTAAAAAACAAACCTAAAAATCCAAGTGTATCAGTCTGTATTCTGCTGTTAGTAACAGGAGACTGCTCTTCCTGGGACAGCTCTCAGCTAGCTGGTACCCCAATGCTCCCCCAGCATCCTTGCTGCCACAGGATCCCTCACAGCCGGCTGTTTTAAATTGATTGCTTCCATTTAAAGGCTGTTAATCTGGGCTGATAAACTACTTCCCATTTGTCTCTGCTGTCTGCCTACTTGTCAGCAGTTTTACCATCACCCACTTCTAAAATGTTTCTTTTTTTAATCCACAGGTCACTTCAGTAGTTAGTACCACTAAAATATACATTTATCTCTTTTTACTTTTCTCTTCTTAGGCATATGTTAAGTATGAAGTTATACAAAGATCTAACTAACTGAAAAGGCTGGAGGACCTACTTAATTTTAAAACTACTCAGGCAGGAATAGCTCAAAGAAATGTGCAAGGAGCCAAGGAAGCAAATAATGACAAAGGACATGTAGCCATTCAACCTTTAACATCAATGTGCTCAGATACAATGGGTTTTTTTGTTTGTTTGTTTTTTGCTTTAAAAAAAACATGTTTGTATTACCTTATTATTTTATTGGTTATATTAGTATCAAACATGTGAACTACTTCATTACTGCATGAGTCAAAGCTGCTCTAAGACTATACACACCTATCTCACTATCATTTCAGTCTTAGTGTGTGTGCTGTCAAAGCCAGTACTATACTTGTTAACTCTGTTGTTCTGCTCATCTAATAGGCAAAAGCACAGTACCCTGTTTTAGTGCAGCTGAGTTCAATACTGTATTCTAACTTTAGCTCATTTGTATTTATTGCCTGTTCTGGCTTCAATGTGAAAAGTCCCTCCACACCTCACACCCATCGCCTGTCTCATTTGCTTGTATACTTGGTCCCTACCTGGTGGCTCTGTTTTGGGAAGGCTACAGAAACTCTGGGACACAGAGACTCCTCGAAGCTGAGCTCTCTGCTTGTCACTACTATATGGTAACCAACCAACACTACTATCTGCCTCCATGGACCTTGAAGCTTCAATCACCATTCCCTCCCTGTGCCATGGCAGACCTTTGAACCAGGAACCAAAAGAAATTCTTTCTTCCTTAAGTGTTTTTGTTAAATAGTTGGCCACAGCTACAGGAAAAGTAACTAACACATCTCCTTTCTCACTCTTTGTATATAACTTCAGTCTTCTACTTTTAGGTCTCCATACTCTTGCGTTTCTTGATGCCTCCGTATTTTTTTCCTGCTCTCAATCAGATAAAGTAAGTACTGAGCTAAGAGTTCCAAACTTATATACTGCATTTTGATTCTCTAGGTGGGTGTGGTGTGCTAGAAAAGAGCTTTCCAGACCTACATCCTGAGCCCAAACATTCAAATACATAAGGTTATGGGGACCATTCTCAGTGAAACCACCACAGACCATATCTCAAAAATATGAAGTAGAAAGCAACTGAGAAAGACACCTGTGTTGCCCTCTGCTGTACATGTGTGCCTGGCACACACACAAACACAAAATATTTTTAAAGAGGCATTGATGGTTAGCCAAATGTAGGTTGTCAAACAAAGCATGTATCTCAACTCTAACACATGAAGCCCTGGAGTTCTTTACTTGGACTGAATGTTAAATCTGTGGCCCACTCATGAAAAAAGACCAACCTCTCCCTACTGTCAGTAAGTGTTAATGATAACATTACCAGAAATAAATGTCTAAAATACGTTCCTCAAAGGAGAGGGAAACTACTTCTTTGAAGCAGTTAAGATCTGCATTATTTCAATTTATCAATAAAACCTACTCTGTTCCATACACTGAGGTACCATCCAAATAAGAAATCCAATGATAGGCATAGTGCCATGATTTAGGGAAAAGCAGAGATAAAATGGAAGAATTACTGATAAAATAGGGTATCAGTGAGAGTGAGAACATGTGTCAAGCAAACATCGTATATTAATAACTCATCTAAGCCTCCTCTATGTGGATCTTATCTAACTCATGCTAATACTCTACAGCCTCAATCAAATTTTCAGGACCCTGGCAAAGCATAGACAAATTTTTGCTATTTGGTCAAATTCCACAATGTGGCAGTTTGAATGAGAAATATTCCCCACAGGCTCATGTATTTGAACTCTAGGGTTTGAATCCAAACATCTCCCACAGGCACAAGCTTTGAATGCTTATCCCCTAGCTGACGGTGCTATTTGCAAATCTGTGGAACCTTTAAGAGGTTGGTCCCAGGGAAGAGGAGCAGATTTGTAGGGGCAAGCATCTGAAGCTATAATGGCCACTGGTTGCTGTCATGTTCTGATTTGCACCTACCTCAATGTGAACAGCCTCTACTCTGAGTCCTCAAGCTAGACTAGAGCTGCTCTGTTGTGCCCGCCTACCATCATGGATTCTTCTCTCCTCTGTATTTGTTTCTATCCTTTCCTGTGACAATGACACAACAGTTACAGATACAAAAAACTGACTCTGAGAGTTAGGGCTGACCATGTGGTTCAGGGATCTTTTGAACTGGAGGGGAGAGCTAGAAAAGTCTAGAGATGCAAGCCAGGAAAGTCCTAGAATACTACAGGCAGAGCATAATGGGATATTCTAGTCAGAGTCTGGGAGACCAGAATACAGCAGTAAAGACTGCACACAGTGGCTTCAAATGAGAACACAGACTGTACATTACTACGTGTACAATTACAGCTACTTTCCTTATAGTTGCTGCTATAAACTATCCTGACCACAATGCAACTTAGAGGAGAAGACTGTTTCTTTTAGCTTACAATTCCAGGTAGGATACAGTCAGTCCACCATCACAGGGAAGGTATGTAGCAAGGGTACAAGCCATCAACAGACAAATCAACATGTTATCCATACACAGGAAACAGAGAGCAAGAACATGAAGTAGGGCCAGGCTATGAAGCCAGAAAGACTGTCCTCAGTGGCATACTTCCTCCCCACAAGGTTCTATAACCTTCCAAACAGCATCACAAATTGTAGACCAATGATTCAAACACGTGAGCTTACAGGGGACATTGTTCATTCAAACAACCGTACTACAGAATTGGACTAACGGACATTTGTGCTATATTCCTGCAAAGACTTTGTCTACACTTTGCTAGGGTGCTGAAATTTTGATGGAGTCCAAATTCAAAACTAAGATGCTAATTTATCTTTAGGAAACTGGCTGGCTGTTTTTATGTCAGATTTATAGTGAGAATCTGGCCCAAAAAGCAGAGCAGAAACTGTGAAAAATGTGCAGTCTTACCAGAAAAGCATACTTAGGAGTTAGTTGTTCCAGAGAAGCCAAGTGATGCGCAGCCAAATAGTAAGGCTACCTTTGAGGCATTTTATAACTTGTCAAGACCTCACAAAATAAAAACATATTTGAACACCTTCTTTTAAAACATCATGTATCTGGGGTACTTCATTTGTACTGAGCTACCTAAAAAGTATTCTAGCTACCCAGGCACTTAAAGAACACTGAAGCTATAATCCAGTGGGACATGACTACTGCTTAGCCAGCAGCAGAATCTTGTATTAACCACATGGTACTTGTTTTGCAGTATACAAGAGTCATGGAGGCCCCCACCAAAATTTTAGGGGGGAAATCTGAAAGGCTAGGTAATGTATAGCAGGGTATGATTCTCTTCAGGGAGCTATGACAGAATGATGAAGAAACTCTGAAAGTAAACTGAATTGCAATGGATATATCAAGACACTGGAGATGTGAGACACCTGCTGAGTAAGATCTATGCACCAACTAGAGCCAGACCTGGAGAGAGGCCATGTATGGGCATGCAAGATGTTATCTCCAGATCAACCTGGGCTCAGGACCTATCACCACATAATCCAAATGTTGGCTATGGAGCTATAAGATTTAATATTTGCCTCCCTCGGTTTTGGTCTTGTTCTTGGTCATATCCCTCTTTCTTATGTCCCCATTTCTCCATTTTGAAATAGGAATGCTTACTATGGGCCACTGAATGGTAGAAGTATATAACTTTATTTGTTTGGATTTTTGTTTTACATGAACCTGCCTCTATTTATTGGACATGCGTTCTCAGGATATGAAAAAATTTAGTCTTAACTGAATTCTTCAGATTGGAGTTGGTCAGGCAGTCAAGTTTAGAAACAGAGACTACTCAACTCCCCCCACCCAGTACTGGCTCCTCTTCAGTGGTACTTGCATTATCATTCATGTTTGAGTATCTTATAAAAAATACAAGTACCTTGGCTGCCAGTACCACTCTGGCCCCATTGATTCTCCATTTCCTCATGTTAATGTACATGTTGTGATGCCAGTGGTACTCTCTGAAATACTCTAAACCTTTGGAAGTAAAATCCCACATCAATATCTAGTTTGGCGGCTTTCCCAACTCAACATACATCATCCATCAGTTTCTTTTATATCAATGGTATGAATGAGTCCATCTTAGAATTTGGTGTCTCCAGATGCCCATGGCTTTTCTTTCTTTGTTTTTCTGAGTCTCACCTTGTAAGCTAAACTGACCTTGAACTCCTGTTGGTCCTAATGCCCATTCAATCAAGAACTAGGACTAGTGGTACAACCATCATACCTGGTTTATAAACCTCTCCTTTTGATATTTCAAGGATTTCTAGCTGATGTTAAGAACTAAGAGATTGCTTTGAGTCTCAGTAGGGACGTTTGGACAATCCTGGAACTATTAAGACTATGAGGAACTATTAAGACTATGAGAGACTCTTGAGATTAGACTAAATGTATTTTGTATTATGAGATGGCCAAAAGCTTTGAGGGTAGGGCTGGGGGCATACGGGGTAGGAGTAAAATGTTATGGTTTAAGTCTGAAATGGCTAACCCAAATCCCAAGCTGGCAGAGGAATTTTGTGAAGCTTTAGAACCTTTAAGAGGTGAGGCTTCGCTAGTAGAAGTAGGGTGCTATATAGGTGAGCCTTTGAAGATCATATGGGAGCCTGTGTTTCTTTGTACTCTCCAGATCTGCATCTAATACATGCTCAAACCACCATGAATTCTACTGTCCAACCGTGCTTTCTCCAACAGAATGAACTAAAACTCTTCAAACCCATAAGCCAAAATAAATCTGTCCTCTATTACATTTTTTTCTGTTAGGTGCTAGGACCATAGTAAAACTAAAGCAATTAATGCAGGAGCAAATAAAACAACTGATATCAAATGAAAGTGTATAAGCTAGACAGAGTGGCACATACCATTAATTTCTGCACTCTAGAAGCAGACACAGATGGATCTCTGTGACTTCAAGGCTAGCCTGGTCTACATAGAGAGGACTGGAATAACTAGGGCTTCACAGAGAGACCCGGACTCAAAAATAAAATAAAATAAGTATTATAAAAGACTAGGTTTGTAAAGTATTTTAACCTAAAAATTTAAGGGTTCTTACATGTTCAGAAGAAAAATACATACTAAAACATCTACTTTATCTAATAAAATAAAAAGTAGGTCAAGTAGTAGTGGTACATGCCTTGGATCCCAGCACTTAGGCAGAGGCAAGTAGATCTCTACGAATTGGAGGCTAGCCAGTTTCAGAACAGCCAAGGCTATACAAAGAAACCCTGTCTTGAAAAACATACATACATACATACATAAATAAGGTGTTGCAAAACATTAGTTACTGTAAAGTAAATTTAAGGGTCTTTGCATGTTCAGCAGAGAAATATGTAATAAAACATCTACTCTAGCCAAAACAACTGGAGAAGTTAATAGTATCAGTAGCCTTATTTTAGTAATGAAAAGACAGAGGCTTAAAATGGATTTTAAAAAAACAAAAAAACCCAGATACAGTCACACAGAGGGTTAGCATCAATCCTAGATTTGACCTCAAACCTCTGTTTAAAATATTTTTTTATTATTTTATTTCACACATATACACAATGCATCTTGATCATATCAACCCAACTTTCCTTTCACACTTTCCTGAACATGTAACCCTCCCTCACTCACACCCTCCCCTTTATTTTTTTAATAATCTATTGATTTCAGTTAGTATCACCTATCTGAGCAACCTCCCAGTGGGCACACCCTTCCCAACAGCTCTCAATAGCTCCTCAGTCAGCAGGAGAACTTCAGAGGCTCCATCCACATCTGCACTGGGATTATTGACAAGTCTTCAACTTGTACAGCTAAATCTCTACTTTTAGCCATTATTTCTACCAAAGTTTGATCACTTTTGCAAAGGTCAACAGATTAAAAGAGAAATTTATAGAATAGAAGCAATTTCTTTTTTTTTTTTTTGGTTTGAGACAGGGTTTCTCTGTATATCCCTGGCTGTCCTGGAACTCACTCTGTAGCCCAGGCTGGCCTCAAACACAGAAATCCACCTGCCTCTGCCTCCCAAGTACTGGGATTAAAGGCATGCACCACCACCGCCCGGCAAAGATTAATTTATTATTTATTTATTATGAGTACACTGTAGCTGTCGTCAGACGCACCGGAAGAGAGCATTAGATCTCATTACGGGTGGTTTGTGAGCCACCATGTGGTTGCTGGGATTTGAACTCAGGACCTTCAAAAGAGCAATCGGTGCTCTTACCCGCTGAGCCATCTCACCAGCCCCGAGGCAATTTCAATAATATTGTACAAGCTGGACAAAAGAAGTCTTTATGATAGCTTGCCAAAAGATAGGACAAGGGGATACCAAACAGATCTTTCCACAGATCAATATTTTCTGTGAAGAATTTTTAATTGAGGAGCTGGAAGATAGCTCACTCAGTAACATTGTGAAAGCATGAAGATCTGATTTAAATCCCAAAATGCATCTGTAATCCACTGCAGAAATGGAGATAAGAAGATCCCTAGGACCTGCTAGCCAGTTAGCCTAGCAGCATCTGCAAGTGCCAGGACAGGTTGAGATAGCCTCAAATTAACAAGGCAAATGCCACCCAGCAGTGGTGGTGCACGCCTTTAATCCCAGCACTTAGGAGGCAGAGGCAGACAGTTCTCTGTGAGTTTGAGGCCAGCCTGGTCTACAGAGTGAGTTCCAGGACAGCCAGGGCTACACAGAGAAACCCTGTCTCACAAAACCAAAAAAAAAAAAAAAAAAAGAAAGAAAGAAAGAAAGAAAGAAAGAAAGGAAGGAAGGAAGGTAGGTAGGTAGGTAGGTAGGTAAATGGCATATGAGGAACAACACCTCAAGTTGGCCTCTGGCCTCCACATACATTCGCGCACACAAACATACCCACATGAATATACATTACACATGAGCATATGAGGAACTTTAGAACCTATTCTTTTTCATGTGTTTAATTCATTGGTTTCTGCATCATATCAAACTGCTACAATAAAGAGGGCAAAATCAATTAAAAGTAAAATATAAAATAGCTTTCAAAGAATTCGTACAAATGGCTTTTTATTGGGCTCTAACAAAAGAAAGTTGCTAGGGGAAAAACTGTTCTTAAATGTCATTGGATAAATTATTTGAAAGTAAGTGCTATTAAATGCACACATTACATTCTTAAAATCCCCCAAATTCATAAAGAAATGACCTTTTATCCCCTTAACAATTAAGATGAGATGGCTGTACTTGAACTGTCCTAGTAATTTACAGAGGTAATCCTGAGGCTCAGCTACTCTTACCCTGCCCAGAGGCAAATATACAAGCCTCGGAGAGTGACGACACAGCCTTTACCAATCACAAGCCATCTGTGTAAGACTCAGCTAAGACATTGTTCAAGCCAATACAAGGGAAAGAGTGAACTGACAGAGAAGAAATGTTATTTGTCAGACTATGACAAGCTTTTAAATGTTTGCATTGTCATCAACGGACTGCTTGATCAACAGCTTGTAGCCCAGTCTAACAGCAGCAAACTGGAAATGAGGCTTACCTTTAAGACACTGGCACCAAGTTCTGAATTTTCTGTAGCAATGAATATTCAAGTTACCAAAATAAAAACCCTCATTATAAATGAAGAACTGAAGGCAATATTTTCTAAACTATTTCATATTTGCAATTCTCTAAATATATCTAAATTCAGCCAATAAAACTATGAAAGAGCAGAACTTCATAAAAAACTATGCCACCAGAGCTGGCGAGATGACTCCCAGGGTAGAAGTGCCAGTATGAACACTTGATTATGGTGGCAGGAGACAACCAACTCCCAAGAGTTGTCTTCTGACCTCCTCACAGGGATGCATCTACATGTGCACATGCACATGTACACATACATCGACTTGCACACACATAAATAAATAAATAAATAAATAAATAAATAGATTACATACACACATATACATTATATATGTATGTATATATATATATAAATAAAACTCATATATTCATGATTTACCATGGATAAGAATTACTGCTTTTAAATCTAAATGAATCAGATATATTATTTGTAATATCTTCTGATTTGAATAATTTAAAAGTTTGAATTACAGATGTGCTATAAATCCAAGTACAAAAAAATATAAAGAAATAACATCTTTTAATTAGATGTAATAGGAACAAAAATGTTTTATTACATTAAATGATCACACAACTCTAAACATAACAAATATATAACAAGATGAAACTAGGAATGGACTGGATTCCATACACATCACAAGAACTCTTTACCTCAGTCTGCAGGATGGCAGCCCTTTGTTCCTTAGCAGTGAGGGACTCTTTCAGCACCTCAATATGCTGCTTACTGTCTGAGAACTGGTTCGTGAGAGTTTCTAGCTTTGTTTGTAAGGCTAGCAATTCTGTGTCCTTTCTGGACAATTCCTGTTTCACCTGGCCAATCTGGAAAACAAAAGACAACACTGTGAGGAAGAAAGAAATTACACAACTACCTCCGAGCTGGACCTCTGGCAGATTTATGGCATAATGTAAGAAATCAAATGCAACATGAATTCTATGATAAAGGAGAGATGGGGAGTGCTTTAGTGATAAAGCACGTGTCTAGCAGCCCTGAGCTCCAGATTCATCAAATAGCAAATAAGTAAGATAGGATAATACTAATTTTTTTGCACCATCTAATACCAGATGCTCCTTACCAAAACTAAGCTTATTCAACAAACAAATTTCTAATGTTCATTTATTGTTCCTAAATAGTTTCTGAAACCCTTAGGGCAGTGGTTCTTAACCTTCCTAACGCTGTGACCCTTTAATTTAGTTCCTCATGTTGTGGTGACCCCCAATCATAAAATTATTTTCATTGCTACTTCATAGTTGTAATTCTGCTGCTAAGTACTGTCTCAGTTCCTAAGACCATGGGAAAGGTGATTTTCTGAAGGCTGCAACTCAGGTTGAGAACCATTGCCTGAGGGGGAAAAGATGGAGGAGGAAATTGTAGTTCAACCAGACCAGGCAGCATTCATCACCTAAACACCACTTTGTTTTGTCAAGCTTCCATCTCCAGAACACAATAGGTCACAGGCTGGATTAGTGTGGACATGAAGCATGGGGGGAAAGCAACTTCCTATTTCTACTGCAAGTAAGTTCAAATCCTAGTCGAATGCTTCTGTTTTTCTTTTTCAGGCAAAAGTTTCATAAAATCTTTATGCTAAGAAGCTAGGCTGGATGTAGTAGTGCACACCTTTACTCCAGGCAAAGCTGTTGGATCTCTATGAGTTCCAAGCCAGCCTCTGTATAGAATGAGACCCTGTATCATGAAAATAGGAGAAAAACCAAGCTGCTTTTAGTGTTAAGGCATTAGAGAGATGTTTTCTTTTTCTTTTCTGTTTTTAAAAATCATGTATTTATCAACTACATGCACATCACAGAACATAAACAGTAGAGTTAAATGAAGAATGTATAAGCTTTCACTCTGAAAGAATCTAAACAAGTCGTTTAAAGTTTACCAGTCTGAATGGGTAACTCATGTATAAAAAATACAATGCAGTCTCCATGGAGCTCTCTTAACACCAACAAGTATTTCCTGCTAAGCATTCTCTTTATATCCCCATTCCTTCCAAGCATCTGTGTGAGAGTGAGCAAGTGAGAGAGAACACTTGAGCAAAAGCAAGGGGGCAGGGGTCTTGTGTACCACAGGCTGGCCCAAACTAACTATGTAGCCAAGGCTGGTCTTGAACTCCTGATCTTCTTTCCTAGTCTCCTAAGTGCTGGATTACAAGTGTGTGTGCAGCCACACCCAGTGAGTACATGTATGTGATGTATGTTCATGTTTGCATGTCTACATAGAGGCCAAAGGCCAACGTGTTTTTCACTTTCTGCCTTCCTCCCTCAACACTGGTCCTACACTGACTGAACCTGAAGCTAGGTTGGCAGCCAGCACACCCTGGTGGTCCTCCTGTCACCAAGTCTCTCCAGCCCTGGGACTACAGACACGCATGACCATACCTGGCTTCTTACAGGAGTTGCAGAGATTTCAACCCAGGTTCTCATGCTTACCTAGTGACTGCTCTTACTTACAGAGCTTTTTTACTCAGCCCAGATC
Organism: Montemys delectorum; assembly: GCA_019843815.1. NCBI lineage: Eukaryota > Metazoa > Chordata > Mammalia > Rodentia > Muridae > Montemys > Montemys delectorum. The sequence goes on from JADRCD010217445.1 coordinate 45,537, forward strand.
CTAGGGACTCTTTTGGTTTGTTTTTATTTTTTTCGAGACAAGAGTATCTCTGTGTAGCCCTGGCTGTCCTGGAACTCACTCTATAGACCAGGCTGGCCTCGAACTCACAGAGGACCGTCTGCCTCTGCCTCCTAAGTGCTGGGATTAAAGGTGTTAGGTACTTTGCCCACCCACCTTGTTTCAGATCTTGAATGTATTAAACTTTTAAAAATGTAGAAGATTAAGAAATAAAGCTGTCTTAAGACATTTTCTGATTTTATATTAGGCCTACCATCCAGAAAATAACTACAGGATGGATTAACTACTGAACATAAATATGGTAAGTCAGCCATTTTCACAGCAGATGAAACAAAATCCTTGAGTTTTAGAAAACTGAGTATCTAAAGTTTTCTAAAGTATCTCTACAGTATTTTATTTTACCACATTAATCTTAAGTAAAGAAAAGGGTTTTTTTGAAGCAATTTCACAAGAAGAAATAAAGTTTATCATAAAATTAGACTCTCAGTGGAGGAGTTCTATCCTAACATGTACAAGATCCTACACTTGTTCCCCTACCCCCACCCACCGGTACAAAAAGAAAAGAAAACCAATTACACTTGTAAGAAGCACTTAAAACAACTTAGGGTTTTTTTTTCAACAAGATAAGTACTTTTCTATACACATGAGAACTCTTATTTACTGATATAGTAATGATTCATATTATATGTGCTTATTAGTATTACTCTATCTGTAATACACAGATTGATCTAAAAGCATATTTGTTCTATAAGTAAATACTCAGAATAGTCAAAGTATTACTACTTTTCAGCAAAGAGCTATGGCTTAAAGGTATCCAAGTTTCTGGATACTGCCAAACATGGATCAGAAATAAACAGAAGCTAGGCACGGAGGTACACACGCAAAAGTGCCAAAGCTAAGGAGGCAGAGGAAGAATCACAAGTTTGATGACTATCTTACAAAACAAGGTCCTCTCTCAAAATTCCAAAGTGCACATATTATATATACACAGAGAGAGATTTCAGTTTTGCACAGGATTGACATTTCCCTGCCATGTGCATTATTAAATGAGAAAGAGAAGAAAACATTTTAAACAGAAGAAAAGCTTAGATGCACAAATCTCCCTTCTAAAATGCCCAGGAGAGGGAACCCAGTGAGAAGTGCACAGTGGCACTTAGTTGCTGAAGACAGCAGGAACAGCACTTCTCTACCTGGCAATGGAGAAATTAGACCAAAGAATCATACTGTTTAGGAGTTCAACAACATAATGTACTTGGCCTGCTGTCTGATACATATAACCAAGTAATAGTAGCTAAGAAAAAAGGAAGTTATATACCAATTTCTCTTTCACACAACGATAGTTAACATCATAACCGAAATTAGATCTTTTCCAAACACAGTATTTTACTTTTTAACCTACAATAGAAACTAGGCCATAAATAGATTAATAAATTAAATGGGCCATAAATGTATTTGTTAATAATTAAATAAACAAAATGTATTTTTAACCCTGCATTTCAGTCTACGTCATTCCCTAAGAGCAGTTTTTCCATTCATCTCTGACACTTTGAGGAAGGTGCGCATGGACACTACAGGCTAGACAGTGAAGAAATTACAAGAAACACTCTAGAATCAGATTGCTGGTGTCAATCAGACCCTGCCTCTCTCGAGCTGAGGCTTCCTGGGCATCAACTGTAAATTAGTGTAGGTCACTCCACCAGGTTATAAGGTGCTTCTAGTAAGTATACAAGTGGAAATTACTTTATTATTACTTACCAAAATGCTTAGAAATGCAGTTTTAAGTTCACTACACAGAAAGCTAAAGCAGATTTAGTAATTTAGAATAATTACCACACTAGTTCTAAACTACGAGATAACTTTAAATAGGTTAACAATTCCCTATACTGCTATCTTAGAGAAAATACCATTTATTACAAAGTCTCTTAATGAAACTTAAAGATAATGTCTCCATGTAGAATTAAAGCAGTTTCTCAAGAATTTCAAATGCAGGTTAAGTTGGAGGTGCTGAGCCTAGAGACATTTACACATGCCTGTACCTAAAAAGAATGGAGGGAAAGAGCATTCATATAAATCAATGTACATCCAGTCAACAAGAGGATGAGGAAGGGGAGGTTTGAGATACCATCCATAGAGCGGCAAAACAATAAAGAACCAGGTGTAAGGCTTCCAGATTATATACAGTCTCAGTGTGCACAAGTGACATGAGGGTCAAACCCGTGAACAAATGTCAGTTATAGAGCAGAGCAGGCTGGTTAGTGCCAAGAATGGGCAGAGCTGCCATCCATATAGAGTGAAAGTGTAAGCCACCCAGAAGCCAGAGCCAGCAGGGTCCCACTGTGGGACCACTGCACACAAAGAGGTAAATCTTACTGCAAAGACCTCAGACTGAAGACCAGCCGCTCTCTTTTTCAGCTCCTCCCCTTGAGCATCTTTCGAACTTAGCTCCTCCTTCAGTTGCTCTACCTGTCACGACATTGTTATTGGTTTTCACTCACGTGCCAATTCAGGTCTTCATATTATCTGATTCTGAGCCACAATGACCTCTGAAATAACAGTAACTTATACAAAATAATCAAAGCTGTTCCCCTAATTCAATTTTCAAAGGCATATGCTGTCTCTATTCACAAACTTTTAAAAAATAAACTAGAATATGCTGACCATCAGAAAGAAGTAAAATATAGATTATGATACAGTGTATTTTGCCCTAAAAATCAGGGAGAAAATTCACACTAACAAAAAGTTGGACACATCAATTTTTTAGCTTAAAAATTAACATGACTAGCATAAATCATCAATAACAGGCTCTTTAGTAATAAAGGAAAATTCTATAGACATAAACCTGATAACAGACACTACAACAAGAAGCCTGAACAGGGCAGGAGTCAAACCTGCATCACTCTTCGACAGTCAAGTAAGGGGATGCTTTGGTTTTTTGTTCCAAAGAACAAAGAACACAGTTGCTGTATACATTTGGGAAATGTAGAGGGTAATACTTTTCTAGGTAAAATTTCATTGTTAAAATTGTTTATTTTGAGACAGAGTATCACCAATGTAGCCCTGACTAGCCTGGAACTCACTATGTAGACCAGGCTGGCCTTCAAGTTGCAGCAGTCCAGCTATTTCTGTCTACCAAGTACTGGGACTGCAGGCATGAACCACCATGTCCAGTTTTTTATAATAATTATTTTCAATTAAACCATAATAAACAAAATCCTTCAATTTTCTTTAAAAGGTTTATAAAAATCAAAGTAAATGACTTTGGCTCTGAAGAAAAACTGTTGTGACTGATTTTACACCACACTGATGACTACATAGGAAGCAACAACCCTGGTACCAAATGCACCCCACTAAGGGAGACAACAAAGGCCCTTTATTCTTGGAACTTGTTTAAAAGAAAAACATTTAACTTGTTTTAGAAAAAAATGGCTCTTGGTTTTGACTTAAAATACTTCCCCAAAGAAGTAGTGTTCCACAGTAAGAAATGAATTGAGCTGTCTTCTACAGGAAGAAAAATTCATCTGGACAAAGTTCCATCAAATCATTTCAGAAATTCTTACAGGAATGAAAAGTTAAACTGTAACAACATGTCCTTAGTTCTTATTTAAATAAAAGCTTGCAATAAGGAAATGGAACCAGTAATTCTGACTTTAATTCTAGGACATTTCTACATGGGTGACACAACAACCACAAACCTTCCTTAAGCCTATTAAAACATAAAGCAGATCTTTACCATCACTAACGTGGGAAAGTATACATGAAATTGTCAAGTTTCTGAGAACTCAAGTATCTGCTCCATACCTTATTTTTCATAAATTTGGAGTGGCTCCTGTACACCTCCATTTGCTTCATCTCCTCCTCCCGCTCTTCAGTGCTTAAAGCCCCATTTGATTTCAGCATCTGAATTTCCTCTTCCAGGTCTCGGAGCCCACGCTCCATGGAAGAAATTTTTGAATCCTAGAAACAACAGAAGAGTTGAGCATCAAACTATTTACAAAGATTAAAACAGTCGAATAACTGTGTCTCTCAAAATTCAGAAATTAATAACAGTAACTATACAGACCAGCTGCTGGGCAGCATGTGGGAAGAGAAGGACTCACCCTCACAATGACCACACCTCTGTCTTCCTACAGTTACATACAACCCTTTCACCTCAAGCAGACATAGTTAACCGAAGAGGAAGAAGCAAATGGAAAAACAGCTAAAGGTTCTTTGTCCTTTATGATCAACACACTTCTAGTGGGTTAGGGGAACTGTAGGTAAAGCCTTTTCTAGTGCTAACGCTTCACCACTCAGCCACCTTTAGGGGCATGTTTCTGCCAATAAATAAGAGAAATGAAGACAAGTTTTAAAGAATTGTACAATAAAGTTTTACTTGTGCATACAATAAGAATTATCTAGCATTCCAATTACAGAAAAATTCAAGAGTGAATAATTATATCAACGGTTACTTTTTATATTTTAGAAATCTTATTCTCTGTACTTCTGGAATATATTTGAAATATCTATAAAATGTTTTCATGGCTCATGGCTCCTGTCTGTAGTCCTGAGTATTAAGAATGAGACAACAAGGGGATTAGCCTAGGCAATATAGTAAGATATCCTCCCATCTCAAAAACAAAAAGTTAAATTAAATACCACTGTTCTTATAAACTATTACCACAAATATAATGATCGTGCATTATTTTTGTTTTTCTTTTTTTTTTTTTTTTGGTTTTTTGGACAGGGTTTTTCTGTGTAGCCCTGGCTGTCCTGGAACTCACTCTGTTAGACCAGGGTGGCCTCAAACTCAGAAATCCGCCTGCCTCTGCCTCCCAAATGCTGGGATTAAAGGCGTGTGCCACCACTGCCCGGCTATTTTTCTATTCTTAACTTCTTGATTTGTTTGTGACAACATCTAAATAATCTTCAACTAACTTCATATGTGATTAATTACAGCAAAATGTCTTCATGAAATAATTTTGTATGTGCAATTGAACATGTTTAATCTACCTAAAAGATAGGAACTTTAAAAAATGTAAGTATAGCTTTATTTTATTTGGAGCTTTAGAGAGAACATTTTGGGATAGAATTTTAAAACTGACTTCCTTTTTAACTTTACATCAAAGATATCTTGGTTGGCCACGTTGGCTATTGTAATTCCTGAAGCAGAGAGATAAAACATAAGAATCTGTCACAAGACAACGTCAACTGGCAATTTTCCAGTTGGGGGAGCCAAGGGGAAAGAGGTATCCTTGCCTTGCCCATAGCCTACACTTCAATTGTACTATCTGAAATTCATTTTGAGATTAATATAAAATGTTCTGCAAGTATCAGGACATGGTCCCTTTAAAATGACTAAAACACCAGACACAAATAGCTAAGAGTCAAATGTAAGTTCTGCCACACCCACATCCAAGAGTAACAAGAGGGAATGAGCAGCTAGGAAAAGGGAGTCTATCTCTAGCACAGCTTTGATCCTAAGAGTAAAAGCCCAGTTCTGTCCATCTACAGCAGACCACCTGTACAGCTTCTGCAAGACCCTTACCCAAAGCCTTCCTTCTTCTCCATCAATACCAACAACCCAGGACAAAATCAACTCACTATCAAACACACAGCACAAAAACTTCTTTCTAGAAAACACTCTTACTGCAAGCTGTGAAAACTTCAAGGTAAACATGGACTGCCCAGAAAAAGATCTACCCATTTACTCTCTGAAATCAGGTTAGACAACCAGTTCTTGTTAGTATACCTAGTTCTAGCATAAGCTCAAGTGGTACCAAGAGGGGGGTTATATGAGGACAGCTCTCATAATCAGCTTCTGCACTTCTATGTGAAAAATGCAGGTGAATCCGTTCCCTTCCCCTACCCACCTTCACTGTCAGCCACTCCTAAGGAGCACTCTAGGTTCTACACCTTGAGATATTTACATTTCCAATTCCAAAGGTTGTCTCCTTTCCCCAAGCAAACTTGACTCCTTGTGGATCTAGTTACCCTGAACTATCTCACTTTGCAACACCAGAGAATAGCTTCCAATCACCTGGAAAAACAGGAGCAGCACCATCCCATCAGTGAGCGCCTAGGACTAAATTAAAAAGGAGAAGCAAGTGGAGCCAATACTCACCTCTCTCTGCTTCCTCATTGTGAACAGAAGGACCAGACAGATGCCTCACATACTTGCTGCCTCATCCTACCCCACGGACTATACACTCAAGCCATGATCCAAAATAAACCCAACTTTTCTTAAATCACCTTTGCCAGGTATGTTGTTATAGCAATGAGAAAAGTAACCAACGCACCATCCACTTGACCCTTGTTGACAGAATCTCATTTTACAATATAAGCCTAGCAAAACTTAAAATATACATACTGCTAAAATTAACAAAATTACACACCCTTGACTTGGGAGAAGAAGAGAAGGAGGGGAAAAAATGCTGCATATGAGTTTATGTTTTATCCTTAGACATCAACAGGGATTAGGAAGTAACATGCACAAACAAACCTATACTGTGTGACTAAGGGAAAGCCATAAAATTAAATCATTCTAAAAGCCTCCTGTAAGATTATATCCGACCTTATAATTATATAATTCCAAAGAGCCCATAAACTAGTAATTTAAAATTTGTTTGGTAAATCCTTAATCCACTGGAAAAAATATACATAATTTGAACAGTTTTATCACTGCAAGCCAAATTTTGTTGCGAACTAAGGCTTCAGAATGAGACTTTGCCTCAACACACACACACACACACACACACACACACACACACACACACGCACGCACGCACCAAAAGGGATAGGAGGTACGATACAAATCAAGCCTCTTATAGGCTCTAATGAAGTTAAAGAAAGTAGAAGATAAGTTCTATTTAAATGGGCTTTTATAAGAAACAACATAAAGCAGGTATGGTAGCACATGCCTATAATCCTAGCACTCAGAAGGGTGAGAAAGGAAGACCACACATTCAAATTCAGCTTAGGACACAGGGACAGGAAGGGAGGACCATGGGTGAAGGTTACTTTTAAATACCAACTGGCCACAACCAAGAAATCACCTTGAAGAGTCTCAATGAGCAATTATGTACATCAACAGCCTGGCATTTGATTTGCATTGTCTGTGCAGGGACTGTTGTGATCGTAGTAACTGAGGTAGGTGGAGCCTCACCATGAATGTAGGTGGCTCCAGTTCATGGACTGAGCTCTGAACTGTACAAAGACAGAAGAAAGCTAGGTGAGAGCCAGCCAGCAGGCTGCTTCTCTCTGCCTTGGCTGCAGATACAATGTGACTAGCTGTCTCAAGCTCCTGCCTCTGTTACTTCCCTGCAATAGTGAACCATAATGTGGAACTGTAAGCTGAACTGTCACAATAAAGGAAACCTGGAGACTACCTGTCTAATAAAAACACTAGCAACACCACCTAACATCAGCTGTTTACTATGTGCAAGGTCCTGTTCTAAACATTTTACATGTTTTACTTTCTTTTTTTTTTTTTAAAGATCTGAGGTATTAGAGAGGTTAGGAGCTTGCTTCATGTCGTATATCTGATAAAATATAGTAAACTTTAAATCAAAGAAATTAAACTCAGACAGCAAACTCTTATAAATCCTGGAGATTTCTAACTTATCACGAATTTAAAATAATTTTTCAAAATACTATCTTCTAATTGTGAGGTCCACTAGACATAAGAGTCTGCAGAGTGAAAGCTATTTTCACATTAATCAGACAATTATCATTGGATCTTTCCAATGTGTTGACATTTGCACTGATAAAGAAAACAACTACAGTTTCCTCTCGGTCTCCCAATTGAGCAAAGTATTGTTACCTCCTCCTACACATGCACAAAGGATCTAACCATTTAAGAGTGAAAGATGACTCCAGGAGTCTTCATGAGATTCTCACTTACCTTCATTTCGATAACAGTCTGCAAGGCTTTTGTCTTGGCAGAATCAGGGGCATTTTCAAATCTCCGGTGCATCTCCTAAGCAGAAGTGGAAGACAATTAGTGGCTGCCTTTAATGCTCATGCCTTTTGGTTTCATTTTGCAGTTCTGGCTAGCCTGGAGCTCACCTGTGTAGACTTGACTGGTCTAGAACTCACACAAATCCACCAGACCCTCTGCCTCCCAAGTGCTGGCAATTAAAGATATGTGCCACCATGTCCAGCCACTCTCATGCTTTCTAAAGTGGGAGGTGTTAAAAATAATCCAACCTCTGTGGTAAGTGGCCCCTTCCTTTGTCATAAAGGAATCCAACATACATCCTAGAGGATCTCTGGCTCTACCTAACTATTTAAAATTAGACACAGTAGTACCAAATACTACTGCAATAGTAAAAACTATCATATTTCACTAGATTGATGAATCAATGACATGAAACCAAAACTACAAATGATCTAAAAGAGGGAGGGAGTGAATAGGAAAGATTCCTTTTTAAAAAGAAGAAATAAAGGCCACTACAAGCAGCCTACACTGCATAGAGTTGTTGAAATTACCTCTGCTGACAACATCCTCTCTACAGCATTGACCTCAGGAGTAACAAGTGCCTAGTTACCTATGACGAAACCCTCCAGTGGGGGCTCAGAGAGGCAGACAGAGTCTGCTGGACACCTCCATATAGTTCAAAATCTGAAAATGTTGTAAGACAGCTTCCTTTTTTAATACAAAGTTTAATGAGTTCAAGATAGGAAGAAAGGAAACCAGACTTGGTAGTACATGTCTTTAGTTCCAGAATTCTTTCTAAAAGAGACTGAATATTGTAAAGAAACTTCTAACAGGTTTGAATTTGTACGGCTGTGGAACTCTTTAAGTTTATAAAACGTTTTATATTGTGATGTCTTTGTTAATATGTGATCATGGGGATGAATGAAGAAGTAAAGGTTGTAGCTTAACAGTGATGTGTTTGTGTGTCACGCTGACAAAGGGTCACTTGTGCTGACTAGTTTTATGCCAACTTGACATAATCTCGGGTCATTAGAGAAGTAGGAGCCTCAACTGAGAAAATACCTCCATAATAACAGGCTACATACAACCTGTAGGGTATTTTCCTAACTGATTAATGTAGAAGGGCCTAGCTCATTGTGGATGGGAACCTAGGTTCTATAACAAAGTAGGCTGAGCAACCCATGAAGGGAAATAGAGGCAGGCAGATCTCTATGAGTTTGATTCGACACTGGTCTATATAATAAGTTCCAGAATGTGCAGGGCTACATAGTGAGAACCTATCCCCCAAAATAAACAACACTACCCCATAAATAAATAGCAAGGAAGAATATTAAGGGTCTGCGCCTGGAGCTCACCCTGTGCCACAGCTCTCCATACCCAAATCCCACCAGGAAAGAGCTAGTCTCCCAAGAGTGATGACACACCTCAGAGCACAGGTGAGACTACCACTTCTGTTCAAATTCCTGGCCCAAGAGGGACCTGCCCAGAGCTATCAGGACACAGGACAAGGAAGAGCCAGGAACAGGATCCTTCCAGTTTCCATCTGACCCCCAGAGCTGACCCTGTGCCACAGCTCTCCATACCCAAATTCCTCCCAGAAAGTACTGGTCTCCCAGGAGTGCTGACATACAAGCTTGCAGGACAAATAAGCCACAGTCAGAGACTCCAAGACCAGCTAACACCAGAGATAACCAGATGCCGAGAAGCAAGGGCAAGAACATAAGCAACAGAAACCAAGGCTACTTGGCATCATCAGAACCCAATTCTACCACCACCACAAGTCCTGGATACTCGAACAAACTGGAAAAGCAAGACTCTGATTTAAAATCACATCTCATGTTGATGATGCAGGACTTTAAGATGAACATAAATAACTCCCCTAAAGAAATACAAGAGAACACAGGAAAACAGGTAGAAGCCCTTAAAGAGGAAACACAAAACTCTTAAAGAATTACAGGAAAACATACCCAAACAGGTGAAGGAATTGAACAAAACCATCCAGGATCTAAAGTGGAAATAGAAACAATAAAGAAATCACAAAGGAAGACAACGCTGGAGATAGAAAACCTAAGAAAGATATAAGGAATCATAGATGCAAGCATCACCAACAGAATACAAGAGATAGAAGAGAGAATCTCAGATGCAGATGACACCATAGAAAACACCTGACACAACAGTCAAAGAAAATGCAAAATGCAAAAGCTCCTAATCCAAAACTTCCAGGAAATCTAGGACATAATGAGAAGACCAAGACCAAACCTAAGGATAATATGTATAGAAGAGAGTGAAGATTCCCAATTTAAAGGGCCAGTAAATATCTTCAACAAAATTATAGAAGAAAACTTCCCTAACCTAAAAAGATGCCTATGAACATACAAGAAGCTTACAGAACTCCAAATATATTGAACTAGAAAAGAAATTCCTCCTGTCACATATTAGTCAAAACACCAAATGCACAAAACAAAGAAAGAATATTAAAAGCAGTAAGGAAAAAAGGTCAAGTAACATATAAAAGCAGACCTATCAGAATTACACCATAGACTTTTCATCAAAGACTATGAAAGCGAGAAGATTCTGGGCAGACATTATATCAACCCTAAGAGAACACAAATGCCACCCAGCTACTATATCTAGCAAAACTCTCAATTACCATAGATGGAAAAACCAAGATATTTCATGACAAAAACAAATTTACACAATTTATCTTTCCACAAATCCAGCCCTTCAAAGGATAAGAGATATAAAATTCCAACATAAGGAGGGAAACTACACTCTAGGAAAAGCAAGAAAGTAGTCTTCTTTCAACAAACTCAAAAGAAGATAGTCAAACAAGCATAAAAATAACAAGAAGCAACAATCACTATTCCTTAATTATCTCTTAACTTCAATGGACTCAATTCCCCAATAAAAAGACATGGACTAACAGACTGGATATGTAAACAAGACCCAACATGTTGCTGCATACAGGAAATGCACTTCAGTGTCAAAGAAAGACACTACCCCAGAGTAAAGGACTGGAAAACAATTTTCCAAGCAAATGATCCCAAGAAACAAGCTGGAGTAGGCATTCTAAAAGTGAATAAAATCGACTTTGAACCAAAAGTTATCAAAAAAAGATAAGGACACGTCATACTCATCAAAGAAAAAAATCTACCAAGAACAACTCTCAATTCTGATTATCTATGCTCCAAATACAAGGGCACCCACATTCATAAAAGAAACTTTACAGCCGGGCAGTGGTGGTGCACGCCTTTAGTCCTAGCACTTGGGAGGCAGAGGCAGGCGAATTTCTGAGTTTGAGGCTAGCCTGGTCTACAGAGTGAGTTCCAGGACAGCCAGGGCCACACAGAGAAACCCTGTCTCAGAAAACTGGGAAAAAAAAAAAAAGGAAACTTTACTAAAGCTCAAAGCACACATCGTACCCCACACAATAATAATGGGAGACTTGAACAACCCATTCTCAACAATGGACAGATCAAGCTAAACAGAGACACAGTGAAACTAACAAAGAAGTTATGGACCAAATGGATTTAACAGATATCTATAGAACATTTCATCCTAGAACAAAAGAACAAAAGGTTCTTCTCAGCACCTCATGGTACTTTCTCCAAAATTGACCATATAATTGATCACAAAACAGGCTTCAAGAGATACAAGAAGATTGAAATAATTCCTTGTGGGCTGGCGAGGTGGCTCATCAGTGAAGAGCACTGACTGCTCTTCTGAAGGTCCTGAGTTCAAATCCCAGCAACCACATGGTGGCTCACAACCATCCGTAATGAGATCTGATGCCCTCTCCTTGGATGTCTGGGGACAGCTACAATGTACTTACATATAATAAATAAGTAGATCTTTAAAAAAGAAAAAGAAAAGAAAATAAAAAAAAGAAATAATTCCTTGCATCCTATCAAATCACTACAGACTAAGGCTGGTCTTCAATAACAACAAAAAACAACAGAAAGTTCACATACACATGGACGCTGAACAATGCACTACTCAATGATAACTTGGTCAAGGAAGAAATAGAGAAAAAAATTAAAGACTTTTTAGAATTTAATGAAAATGAAGAAACAATATACCCAAATTTATGGGACACAATGAAAGCAGTGCTAAAAAGAAAATTGATAGCTGAGAGCCTCCAAAAAGAAACTGGAGAGAGCATACACTCTTTAACAGAACACCTGAAAGCTCTAGAACAAAAAGTAGCAATTATACCCAAGAGGAGTAGATGGCAGGAAATAATCAAACTCAGGGCTGAAGTCAACCAAGCAGAAACAAAAAGAACTATACAAAGAATCAACAAAGCCAGGAGCTGGTTCTTTGAGAAAGTCAACAAGATAGATAAACCCTTAGGCAGACTAACCAGAGGGCAGAGACAGTATCCAAACAAATCAGAAGCCTTCCTATACTCAAAGGATAAATGGGCAGAGAGAGAAATTAAGGAAGCAACGCCCTAAAGTTACAGAACCCTAGAGTTCTGAAATTATTGAGCTGCAATATTTTGTACACACAGGAATAAAGAGTTTCTTAAAATTCTAGAGCCAACTTCAATATCCTCTAACAAGACATTGAGACTCATAGTTTATCTCTCCAAGCTTGCTGTATAGCAATCACTTGCAAAGTTTGTTACAACTCCAAGTGTCCAGGCCCAAAGCACTAGGCAAACATGGCATGTAATTTACTGTGTGTCCAACAGATGTCCTCACTCATCTATCAAACTAAAGGTGGAACAGCACAGCAATGAAACAATCCCAAGACCAACAGAAAAATCAAGCTCCAACCACAATGAAACCTTGACACAAAATATAGTAATCAAATATTAGTTTTAATATTGGGGTATACAGAATCATGTTCATAAATGAACCAGAATATTATAATGAGTAATATCACACATGTTATTTTACTATTACTTCATTTACTAAGTCTAAGAAACCAATGATTGTAAGGCATACCACTCATATGTGTACTGAATGCATGAAATGAGAGTACAGGAAGCTCTTAAGTTCAGAGCCAACTCTCCAACTCAAATCTGGGAGTCTTAGAAGGACACAGACTGTGAAAATGTACATCTACTGCCACAAGATCAATACATACTAAGGGCTTAATAAGTAATTGTTGAGTAAGGGAATAAATAAGGACAAGGAGCAAGCACCTCTGGCATCTTTCTGCTTTAGAAACTAGTCTACAGGTAAGGTCAAGGTACGCGTTAAAAATCTGTGCCCTGAGTTATCACTTTACGTTTGTCAATTATAACCTCTAATATTTATGTTTAATTTATTAATGTTCCTGCTATAGCAATGAGTCTTCCATGCCAACGACTATATTTCAAGTTTTTTTGCTTAGGTTTTTTTCTAATGTCTCTTTTTAAATAGTTCTTTGATTCATCTAGAATTTTAATTTTATGTAACTGGGTATTATTGAAATGATGGGCATTATCTCAAAATATTGGTCATATACTTAATAATGCTTTATCTCTAGATTCTATTCTGTTTTCTTTGATCAAGCTGGCCTTGAACTTTAAATTCTCTGTCACTATCTCCCAAGTGCTAGTTTTACAGATGCATACTACCAGTGGATTAAAAATTGGATGTATTCTGATCTACTTACTTAAGTCCCCCAAGGGTTACCAGAAAATTCCCAGTATAGACACATTAAATTGATAAAGTAGGGGGAACTGACATCTGCATATTAGTTTCTGCAATAATAAAAACTGAGTACCATCTCTTCCATTAATGATAATATTTATTCTTTTCCTTATCTGCTCAGATTAATTAGATAAAACTTCAAGAATGCTCTTAAACATCATTTAGCACAACCATCTTTACCGCATCCTACTTCAGTATATGACTAGTAAGCAGAATGCTTTCTAGTAAATATACATTTACTATTACTTTCTTAAGCCAGATTATAAAACTATCATTCAGTTCTTATTTTATTAAGCATTTATTTGATCTGGTGGTGAAGAGTTATTAAATTTATCTAGCATCCTTGGGGATGGAGGGAGTCCAAGGATAACCAGGGCTCCTTAGTACACATCTGTCTCAAAAAGGAAAAGTGCTTTGGATACACCTACTCACGTGCCCACTGTGCAGCATGTACATGACCACTGCTACTGCATGTACATGACCACTGCTACTGCATGTACATGACTTGTACTAGCACATGTACATGATCACTGCTACTGTATGTACATGACCTCTACTACTGCATGTTCATGATCACTGCTACCATATGTACATGCAACACTACACACTGAAATGTCATTGCAGAACTGGTGTAAGCTAAGTCTTGAAGGAAGAAAAAGAAGTATTTCCAAAGCCACTGTGTGTCTACTTGCCTTCAAGTAATTTTAAGTAGCATGATTATATTTCTTTTTTTTATTAGATATTTTCTTTATTTACATGTAAATCTTCCCTTTCCCAGGTTCCCCTCCAAAACAAACAAACAAACAAACAAAAACAAGAACAAACCCCTTTTGCCTCCCCCTTCCCCATGCCTGTCACCCCACCCTCTCCCACTTATTGGCCCTGGCATTCCCCTACACTGGGGCACAAAATTTTCACAAGGCCGAGGTCCTTTCCTCCTATTGATGATCAAATTTGCAATCCTCTACTATACACATGCTGCCAGTACATTCAATCCCACCCTGTATAGTCCTTGATTGGTGGTTGGGTCCCTGGGAGCTCTGAGGGTACTAGTTAGTAATTGTTGTTCGTCCTAAGGGGCTGCAAACCCTTCAGCTCCATAGATCCTTTCTCTAACTCCTTCACTGGGGACCGTGTACTCAGTTCAATGAATGGCTGTGAGCCTCTACATCTGTATTAGTCAGGTATTGTCAGAGCCTCTCAGGAGATAGCTATATGCTTGTCCTTCCTTCCGTCTCTGCTCCAGAGTTAATCTCTGCCACTCCTTCTGTGGGTGTTTGATTCCCCTTTTTAAGAAGGAATGAAATGTCCACCTTTTAGTCTTCCTTCTTCTTAAGTTTCTTGTGGTTTGTGGGGATTATATTTCTTATAAGACAATATGCTACAAATGGCAGCCTTGAACTGTTTGGTGGTACATTCACAAGGAAATATATTTTCTTATATCACATAAACAATTTATTTATATGACTTATTTTTTTTAATCAGTCTAAAACTCCCAGAGGGTTTTTTCCAGTATTTTTGAGCTTAATATATTCCTAATTGTTCATAGCCTACATATATATATATATATATATATATATACACACACACACACACACACGCACACACATATATGTATATATGTGTGTGTATGTCTGTGTGTGCACGCATAAATATGTGTGTGTATATATGTATATGTATATATACATGTGTATATATACATATACACATATATATACACATACATACATACATATATATATATGTGTGTGTGTGTGTGTGTATGTGTTATAAATTTTGATTTCTCATATCCTTTAGCTATTTGGCATTTATTAGTTCCTAAACTATTAGAATAGGCTGAAATGTTCAAAATCAGCAAAAATTTAATGTTCCTAAAGCACGAAATTATAATTGGAAAAGAAACATCACCAAGTTTGTATTTGTTTCAATATACACCTGGAATTTTACTTTTGAAGAGCTGCATCGTTTTTTTAAAAAAAAATAGGGTTTCTCTGTGTAGCCTTGACTATCATAGAGCTATGTCAACCAGACTGGCCTCCAACTCACAGAGCCTCAGCCCCCTCAGCCTCCTCTGCCTCCTCCACCCCCTCTGCCTCCTGTGCCTCTCAAATGCAGGGATTAAAAGCATGTACCACCATACTCAGCAGCTTCATAGTTTTGTGTTGGTGTTAGTTTCTTGGGTGTTTTTATGTGTGTGTTTGAGACAGTCTCTCACTATGTGGACCAAGCTGGTTTACAACTCACAGAGATTTGCCTGCCTCTTTCTCCCAAGTGCTAGGATTAAAGCCAGGTTCTATCATGCTCAGTTGAGTATGTTTGTTTCTTTTTCATTTTCTTCTTCCCAAATCATGTCAAAAAAGGATTATTCAGACTCATCCTAACAGTTGAAGGAGCCCCCACTCCCCCCTACCAAAATGTGAAAGTTAGCTGGTTATAGTGGCGCATGCCTATAATCCCAGGGAAGCTAAAAAGAATTTTATATCTAACCAGAAGCACTGGCTAGTTTTATGTCAATTTGATACAGTCTAGGGTCATTTTGGAAGAGGGACCCTCAATTTAAAAAATCCAACACAGCTCCAGACTGGCCTATGGGCAAGTCTATAGTATATTTTCTTACCTAGTGACAGATGGGAGAAAACCCAGCCCATTGTGGGTGGTGCCATCCCTGGGAAGTTGGTCTAATGATATATAGGAAAGCAGGCTGAGCAAGCAGGGGGAACAAGAAAGGAAGCAGCACCCCTGCACGGCCTCTGCATCAACTCCTGTCTCCAGGTTCCTGCCCCGTTTGAGTTCATCACTTGAGTGTTGACTTTCCTCAGTGATGGAGTGTGATTTAAATTGCAAGTAAAATAACCCTTTTTCTCCTCAAGTTGCTTTTGGTCATAGTATTTTATAACTGCAATAGAAACCCTAAGAAATCAGACATATAAAATGTATTATAGCTTTTAAATTAGCTCAAGGTAGCATGAATTCTTCCTTAATGTTTTTTTAAAATGTCATTGTCTCAGAAAGTGAGGTCTCATACAGGCCAGCTTGAGTCTTTCATATAAAATCGTGTGTCTCTACATAACTCCTGGCTACACTCCATGATTTTTAACACATATCTTTTGCAATAAGGCAAATGTTTCCAGGGAAACCAGAGGAGACATTCATTATTGCTTGAGCTTTGCCGGCATGGGTGAGCTGAGGTAACTGTTTACAGCTTTTTACTAGTATTTTTTAATTAAGCACTAGTTAGCTGTTACCCTGGCTGTGATTTTTGTGTTCTGTCTCTACAAACAAATAGAGGCAAGTAACAACCTGAAACAATCCTGTATCCCTTCAGTAGCTTGGGAACCCCTAAGAATCACATGTAGGGTAACAGAGGTGAGGATGTTATTGAGTAACATATATGCCAGGTGATGTCGCTCCGTTCAAGAGAAAAAAAGTGAAAAAGGAAATCACTCAAGTGCTGAAACACAAGAGATGAAATTCCTATCCAGCAGCACAGCAGAGCACATAAATTTATCTAGGGCAAGATTCTGACTAGTAAGGAAAACAGACAATCAGGAACTGAAAAGGTAGTCACTCACCTCTCTCAACATATTATTCTCTTTTTCCTTCTGCTCCAAAAGACTCTCTAGGTGGTGGACATGCATCTCTGCCTCTGCCAGCCGTCTCGTTCTCTCATGGTCTTCCTCTGTAACTTTGGCAGACAGTCCTTTGCTCTGTAGCATCTCCAGGAGCTTCTTAATGGACTCATCCCGAGCATTGAGGGTTTGCTTCTGAGTCTCAATCCTCAGCTCCATTTCCTCCAGGGTCTTCCGCAGAAGAAACAGCTCTTTGGCTTGCCTCTCGTGCTCAGCATGCAGCCTCTGGAAGTTCTCTTCTGTGAGCTCTGCCACACAAGGCTCCCCCGTCCTACTGCTGCTATCTTGCTGAAACAGCTGATTCAAGTCTCTCTGAATCCGCAGCTCATCCTGGAGAGCCTGGATTGTCATCTGCATGTGCTGAGAACAACACAAAAAGAAAAACCAAAATCAGCTTTCTCCCTCAATTAGCAAAGACAGAGCAGCTTGCAAGCACCTAAAAATAGCTGTAAGGATTCTCAGAAATATCCCCAGAAATAAAGATTCATCTTATTCTCTTTTAATTCAAGTTTTAAAACTATGGTAATAATCTGTAATTGTCAGTAACTTAATTTGTGCTTATTCCCCCAACCCAGGAAAAGTAGTATAGCAGCCCTTTACGTTCATAAGCCACGAAATCTAGACGTCTCAAAATTGAATGGAAGATATCTTAAAGGAGGTGGGAAGACTCTATATCAGCAGGAATAAAGAACAAAATTAATTCCAAAACACAAAAGTCCACTGAAAAACAAAATGACTTTTAATTATAAACATCAATTAGCAAGTACTAGTATTTAGTGAGTGGTCATACATAACCTTTTAACTACAATTTAACCTTCACATACATACATACATACATACACACACACACACATACATGAATGCACACACACAAACAGCAAAACCAGGTATAATAGCATATGCCTATAATATCATTTTAAAGAGTGAGGCAGTGGCATCTCAAGTTTTAAGCTAAATGATATATTCTACTCAAAAAAGTAGAACTATCAAAGAATGCATACCATGTGTGATCTTTTGTGATTGGGTTACCTCACTCAGGATGATACTCTCCAGATCCATCCATTTCCCTAAGAATTTTATAAATTCATTGTTTTTAATAGCTGAGTAGTACTCCATTGTGTAGATGTACCACACTTTCTGTATCCATTCCTCTGTTGAGGGACATCTGGGTTGTTTCCAGTTTCTGGCTATTATAAATAAGGCTGCTATGAACATGGTGGAGCATGTTTGGAATACAGGAAGAACGACCCACAAACCACAAGAAACTTTAGAAGAAGGAAGACTAAAAGGTGGACATTTCATTCCTTCTTAAAAAGGGGAATCAAACACCCACAGAAGGAGTGGCAGAGATTAACTCTGGAGCAGAGACGGAAGGAAGGACAAGCATATAGCTATCTTCTAAGAGACTCTGACAATACCTGACTAACACAGATGTAGAGGCTCACAGCCATTCACTGAACTGAGTACACGGTCCCCAATGAAGGAGTTAGAGAAAGGTTCTATGGAGCTGAAGGGTTTGCAGCCCCTTAGGATGAACAACAATTACTAACTAGTACCCTCAGAGCTCCCAGGGACCCAACCACCAATCAAGGACTATACAGGGTGGGATTGAATGTACTGGCAGCAGGATTAGTAGAGGATTGCAAATTTGATCATCAATAGGAGGAAAGGACCTCGGCCTTGTGAAGGTTTTGTGCCCCAGTGTAGGGGAATGCCAGGGCCAATAAGTGGGAGAGGGTGGGGTGACAGGCTTTGGGAGGGGGGAGGCAAAAGGGGTTTGTTCTTGTTTTTGTTTGTTTGTTTGTTTGTTTGTTTTGGAGGGGAAAATGGGAAAGGGAAAATGTACATGTAAATAAAGAAAATACCTAATTAAAAAAAAAAAAAAGTAGAACTAAACATGAACTCTATCTTCATAAGAATTTTAAGGTCGGCCAGGTGGTGGTGGCACACGCCTTTAATCCCAGCACTTGGGAGGCAGAGGCAGGTGGACTTCTGAATTCGAGGCCAGCCTGGTCTACAGAGTGAGTTCCAGGACAGCCAGGGCTATACAGAGAAACCCTGTCTCGAGAAAAAAAAAAAAAAAAAAGAATTTTAAGGTCTAGAATGCTGTTGTTGACTGCAAGGACAATGCTGTACTGGATCTATCTCTACAGCTTACTTATCTTGCTTCACTGAAAATTCACGGACACTAGTAAATAGCTTTCCATAGTTCCTTTTCCCAATCCCTGGCAAAGTAACATTATATTCTTTGATTGTGTGAGTGGTACTCTTGTATACATCTGGCCTGTGAACCAATCATTTCAATTTTATTGACAAGTGAAGGTTATGTTAACAATCAACTCCAAATGGTCTTGGAACACCAAGGAGACAAAACATCAGCACCCCAGTGAAGGATTATGTGTCTGAGGTTAACTGAGGAGAAAAGACCCAAAACTGACATGAGTAGCACCATTCCCTGGACTTGAATTCTAGACTCCACAAAAAGAAGGCATCTCTCTCGTCTGTCCAACTGTGGGGACAGCCTGAGCAGCTGTTTCAAGCTCCCGCTTCTGCCTTACCTTACCTTCCCACAATCTACTACACCTCAAACTGGAAGACAAAATAACCCTCCTCTCTTTTTTAAGTTGCTACTGTTGGGTATTTTACCACAGCAACAGAAAAGAAACTAAGAAGTGAGTACTCCAGCAGGGAGGTGATTCTTCATGCAATATTATTAGCAAGATAAACATTCACTTTCTATGTGTGCCACAGATCTTTCCAATTTTGTCATTTTGCACTTAGCACTACTTATGCTTTTTATAATACTTTTATTTACTCTGTGTGAGAGAGAAAAGGAGAGGGGAGAGCACAAGCATGTATGTGTGCACCAGCCGTGGTACAAGCATGGAAGTCAGAAGACAACTTTCAAGAGTCAATTCTCTCCTTTCCCAAAAGGTTCTGGAAATCAAACTCAGCACCATCATGCACCAGGGCAACAAGCACCTTTCCCCTTTATCCACTGAGCAGTCCATCAGGCCACATGTGATGACTTTTACAGTGAGAGAGACAGGGAGACAGAGAGAGAGAGAGAGTGTTTACAGTACTAGCACACAGGACTAGTGAATATATGATCAACATATAGGGCTGGAGAGATGGCTCGTTAGTTAAAAGCACATACTGTCTGTATACATGCCTACACAATGCAAGTAAAATTTTACAAACATTAACAGAGAAAACTGTATATTTGTCTACACAGAAACAAACCCTTTAAAAATCTTTTTTTTTTTACATTATCTCTTTTTAAATTAACTTACAAACTAATAAGTTTGCCAGTGCATTTCACACCTACTTCCCTTGGGGTGATTCCTGCCCTGCCCCAACCCACACCTCAATCCCACCATATCCTTCTGCACCCACTACCTTGCCCTGACTTCCCCTTTCATAGAACATTTGCTCTACTTCACTCCCCACACTCCTTCCTTACAGATTCCTGCTTTCCTCATCCTATGGGCCAGCCTTTTCTAGCTTCCTAGCCTCTCCCACACCCATTCCACCTAAATGCTTACATTTAACATTTAGAAGCGAGACTCAGCATTTGAAAGAGAAAACGGGGTATTTCTCTTTCTCAGCCTAGGTTATCTCACAGTTTTGTCAATTTTTCTGAAAATTTGATTTTTCTTTTTCTTTAGGTTAGGGAAGTTTTCTTCTATAATTCTGTTGAAGATATTTACTGGCCCATTATATTGGGAGTCTTCACTCTCTTCTATACCTATTATCCTTAGGTTTGGTCATGAATGTAACCTGTTCTCTGTGGGCTGAGAATAAAGTCACTCACTCAAGTCAATTAGCTTTGACCATAGCAGGAAGTCTGTATCAAAACTCCTGCCTACATCTCATTCCTTGGCTCAGCAGAACTGTCATCTCTCAGCTTAGCTAAGATGGAGGTAAAATCCTTTGGTGATGTGAGGGTCACTGAAGTACAGCCTTATTACAATGAAATCCAATGTCTAAAAATTGTTCTTATTTTGGACTTGTACAACAGTAAGAGCCAAGATTTTAAGCTCTACTAAACACGAAACAAACAAAAAAACTATATATTTATATTCATTTAAAAAATACTAGTAGTGATGTATTATTTTAAAATATACAGTTAATGTGTTTGGAGTTATTTAGAATTCATACTGAGAAAAACGTATGTATTTTCAGTATTGCTGTAGACAAACATCTACATAGGACTGTTAAATTGTTTTATATCAAACAACTTTTACAATACTTATTTTTATTGTTATGATATTTTATAAATTTTAATGAATATGACAAAAAAGATATTGTAGGTATTGAAGGGGGGTTTCTGGGAGGAGTTGAGGTACAAAAAGGAAACAAGAATGTGATTTAATTCTATTTACTTAAAATATGTTTTTAAATGTTAACAAGTCCAGATAAATTGAAATTATGAATCTTTTTTCATAATAAAACTTAAATCAATTAAAATTTTTTTCACTTTTCTTTACAGATGAATAAAAGAATATTTATGTACATATTTATACACCATATTTTCTTTATTCATTTCTCGATGGATACTTAAGCTAAATCCATTTCTTTCTTACTATGAACAGACCAGCAATAAACACAATGTCCAAGTATTTCCACGGTAGAATGTAGTCTTTAGGCATATGCCCAAAAACAGTGGAGTAAGGACCTAGGGCACAGTTCTACTTGAAGTTCTGTGGGAAAGCTCTGATCGTACTCGTTTTCACAGTGATGAGTAAGGGTTCCATTTTCTCACACTGTTCTCAGCATGTGTTGTAACTGTTTTCTTGATGACAGTCATTCTGAGTGGTGTGAGATAGAAACTCAAGGAGTTAAAATTTGCATTTCTCTAAAGATGAAAAATGATGGGTACTCTCAAAGATATTGGTCAGCTGTATTTCTTCTTTTAAGAACTGTCTAGTCAGTCATTAGTTTATTTACTAATTGACAGCGGGGATTGGTACCTCTTTATATATTCTATTTTATGTATATGAGTACACTGTAGATGTCTTCAGACACACCAGAAGAGGGCACTAGATCCCATTACAGATGGTTGTGAGTCACCATATGGGTGCTGGAAATTGAACTCAGGACCTCTGGAAGAAAAGTCAGTGCTCTTAATCACTGAGCCATCTCTCATATATATTCTAATTATTATGCCTTGTTTGTGGTAACTGTAAAGATTTTTCTCCCACTTTATGGGCTGTCTGTTCTTTTTGAGTGTTTTTTACTATAATGAAGCTCTGCAATTTTGTCAATTCTTAGGGCTAATTCCTTTGCCAACTAGGGTTCTATATTCAGAAAAATTTTGCCTACAGCTATATCCCAAAGTGTCTTCCCTATATTTTCCTTTAGTAGCAACACCATTTTAGGTTTGAATTTTTTTATTTTTGAGACAGGATCTCATTGTGTTGCTGCTCTGCCTGGCCTAGAACTCTGTATGTAGTCCAGGCTAGCCTCAAACTCATTTGAGATCCACCTGCCTCTGTTTTCTGACTACTGGGATTAAAAGTGTGTACTCCCAGGGCTGGCCCATATAAGGTTTTAAATTAAGAGCCTTAATCAAATGTGAATTTATTTTTATACAATAAGAGATGATATATCTAATTTGATTCCTCTGCATGTGGATATCTTATTTGCCAGCACCCTTTATTAAATAGGCTGTCTTTAAGGTGTAATTTAGAGAGAAGAGAAGCCTGGTAGGAATAAAAAGATACTGGCCACCTGAAAGGCCATGCCTTTCATGATAGAGAAATCTTAAAACAATAGGCAAAAGCCCTCTCCTCTTACATTGCTTCTTGTCAGATATTTGGTTACATCAATAAGAAACGTAACTAATACAACTATCTTAATTTCTTTGAAAACCATGACAGTACTCTCAGGATGAAGTGTTGTAATGTGTGATAAACATTCATGTTCAGTCTTGGGATTTCTATGGCTGTGATAAAACACCATGATCAAAAGCAACTTGTGGAGGAAAGGGTTTACTTTAGCTTACAGTTCCATATCACAGTATACCACTGAGGAAAGTCAGGGCAGGAACCTGGAGGCCAGAGCTGATGCAGAGGCCTTGGAGGAGGGCTCCTTATTGGCTTTTTCCTCATTGTTTGCTTAGTATGCTTTATAGCACCTAAGGCCACCAGGCTAGGGGTAGTACTGCCCACCACAAGCTAGGTCTCCCCACATCGATGAAGAAAATGCACCATAGATTGCCCAAAGGCACTCGACTGAAGACATTTTTTTCAATTAAAGTTCCCTCTTCCACAATGACTTTAGCTTTGTCCAGGTCATATGAAACTAGCCAGCACATATATCTTGTAAAATACTAACTATATTTGTGTTAGAAAGGAAAAAATAAACACATACTTGGGGATCAAAATAGTAACAATTGTAGCTTTTATAGAGAAAAGCACAAATTTTTCTGGAAAGTAAAATAATGTCATATTAATATCTGAACACAATTTGTCAATAGCTTCAATAACAAACATAAAACAAAATGTCTTTTTTTTTTTTAAAGATTTATTTATTAATATATCTAAGTACACTGTAGCTGTCTTCAGACACACCAGAAGAGGGCATCAGATCTCATTACGGATGGTTGTGAGCCACCATGTGGTTGCTGAGAATTGAACTCGGGACCTCTGGAAGAGCAATCAGTGCTTTTAACCGCTGAGTCATCTCTCCAGCCCCAAAATATGTCTTTTGATTCAGAGCATAAGGATACTTGCTGTGCAAGTAAGAGGACTGAGTTCAAATCCCTAGCAGCCATATACAAGCTGGAATGGCAGCATGTACTTGTAACCCCAGCAGTGAGATGGGAAGGGAGACAATATGAAGCAGATCCTGGGAGCTGACAGGCCAACACACCAGCTCAATGACAGTCCCTGTCTTGAGCCAATATGGCACAAAGTGATAAAGGAAGATATCCAGAAGCCTGCTATGGTCTCAACATGTGTGTGCAAGGGCACATGCAACTGTATACTCACACACATACAACACACACATACATACGCATAACACACACACAAGATATATCTAAAACTCTTTTCCACATGTTTCATTAAAAAAAAAACTACATCGTTCTTTAAGTAGATAAAAGAATTCATTAAAATAATTAAGAAAATTTTGTTATTTAGCACTGAAGGAAAACAAAGAAAAACTGTTTTAAAAGTTAGCTTGTCAGAGGGGCAGTGGTGGCACATGCCTTTAATCCCAGCACTTGGGAGGCAGAGGTAGGCAGATTTCTGAGTTCGAGGCCAGCCTGGGCTACAGAGTGAGTTCCAGGACAGCCAGGGCTATACAGAAAAACCTTGTCTCGAAAAACAAAAACAAAAAAAGTTAGCTTGTCGGGGAGGCATAGGCCTCAGGAATTGCAGGGGAGCCGCAGTACTGCAGGGACTGGAGCCTCTCAGTTTCCGAGGGACAGAGCTGGATCAGCCAACATCTCTGTCCCCTCCCTGCTAGGGGAGGGCTTCCCCCCAAGGCCGGCTTCAGCCCAAGGACTCAGGTGAGATCCGCCATTTTCTCTCTGGGGTCTTGCTAAGGCAGGACCAGCCAGGAGGCATAGGCCTCAGGAAGTGCAGGGGAGTCGCAGGACTGCAGGGACAGAGCTGAATCAGCGAACATCTCTGCCCACTCCCTGCGAGCAGAGGGTTTCCCTCCAGGACGAGCTTCAGCCCAAGGACTCAGGTGGGACCAGCTGGGAGGCACAGGCCTCAGTGGTGGAAGGGGAGTTGCAGGGCAGCAAGGAAAGGTCAAGCTCTAAGACACCAAGAACTTCTAACACCAGAGATCAAGAGATGGCGAAAGGCAAACGCAAGAATCCTACCAACAGAAACCAAGACTGCTTGGCTTCACCAGAACCTAGTACTCCCACCTCAGCAAGCCCTGGATATACCAAAAGACCAGAAAAGAAAGATTTGGATCTAAAAACTCATCTCACAATGCTGATAGAGGAACTTAAGAAGGACATGAATAACTCCCTTAAAGAAATACAGGAGAAAACAGATAAAGAGATACAAGCCCTTAAAGAGAAAACAAAAAAATCTCATAAAGAATTACAGGAGATCACAAGTAAACAAATTGAAGCCCTTAAAGAGCAAACCCAAAAGTCACTTAAGGAATTGCAGGAAAACACAAACAAACAGGTGAAGGATCTGAGTAAAACCATTCAGGATCTAAAAATGGAAGTAGAAACAATAAAGAAATCACAAAAGGAGACAACCCTGGAGTTAGAAATCTTAGGAAAAAAGTCAGGAAACATAGATGCAAGCATCACCAACAGAATACAAGAGATAGAAGAGAGAATCTCAGGGGCAGAAGATAACATGGACAACATTGACAAAACAATCAAAGAAAATGCAAAATGCAAAAAGACCCTAACCCAAAACATCCAGGAAATCCAGGACACAATGAGAAGACCAAACCTAAGGATAATAGGTATAGAAGAGAGTGAAGACCTCCAAATTAAAGGGCCAGTAAATATCTTCAACAAAATTATAGAAGAAAACTTCCCTAACCTAAAGAAAGAGTTGCCCATGAACATACAAGAAGCCTACAGAACTCCAAATAGACTGGACCAGAAAAGAAATTCCTCCCACCACATAATAGTCAAAACACCAAATGCACAAAACAAAGAAAGAATACTAAAAGCAGTAAGGGAAAAAGGTCAAGTAACATATAAAGGCAGGCCTATCAGAATTACACCAGACTTCTCACTAGAGACTACGAAAGCTAGAAGATCCTGGGCAGATGTCATGCAGACCCTAAGAGAACACAAACGCCAGCCTAGACTACTATACCCAGCAAAATTCTCAATCACCATAGATGGAGAAACCAAAGTATTCCATGACAAAACCAAATTCACACAATATGTTTCCACAAATTCAGCCGTTCTAAGGGTATTAAATAGAAAACCCCAACACAAGGAGAGGAACTACATCCCTGAAAAAGCAAAAATGTAATCTTCCAACAAAACTAAAAGAAGATAGAGACATGAACGGAATGCCAGCTCTAACTACAAAAGTGACAGGAAGCAACAATTACTTTTCCTTAATATCTATCAACATCAATGGACTCAACTCACCAATAATAAGACATAGACTATCAGATTGGGTACGGAAACAGGACCCAACATTTTGCTGCATACAGGAAACCCACCTCAGTGAAAAAGACAGACACTACCTCAGAATAAAAGGCTGGAAAACAATTCTCCAAGCCAATGGTCCCAATAAAAAAGCTGGAGTAGCGATTCTAATATCGAATAAAATCGACTTTCACCCTAAAGTGATCAAAAAAGATAAGGAGGGACACTTTATACTCATCAAAGGTATGATCTACCAAGATGAACTCTCAATTCTGAACCTCTATGCTCCAAATGCAAGGGCATCTACATTCATAAAAGAAACTTTACTAAAGCTCAAAGCACACATTACAACGCACACAATAGTAGTGGGTGATTTCAACACCCCACTCTCTGCAATGGACAGATCATGGAAACAGAAATTAAACAAGGACACAGTGAGACTAACGGAAGTTATGAAACAGATGGATCTAACAGATATCTATAGAACTTTTTATCCTAAAACAAAAGGATATACCTTCTTCTCAGCACCTCATGGTACCTTCTCCAAAATTGACCATATAATTGGTCACAAA